>CATIWF010044917.1:0-17344 GCA_949630135.1 Balakata baccata
TCTCATGTTACATCGACCAAAGAAATTAACACTTATAATTTTTGTTGTTTTTGTAATCGGTACTGTAGATAATTCAGATTCTTCCTCGGTGGCGACTACTGCTAGACGTGTCAACAGTGGTGCTACGCCTATTGAGATGGTGGCGGCTGCTGCAGCGGCATTAATGGAAAAAGGTTGTGAAAAAAATGGCAACGACAAACTGTGTTTAAAGGGGACTTGTTCAATTTGCTTTGATGATACAGATGTTAGTCGAATGTGTGGCCGGATGTTTTCAATCGATGGTTGTGTGCATCGATATTGCTTTCTTGTATGAAATAGCATATTGAAGTGAAGCTGCTCGATGAGATGGAGGCTAGGTGTCCTCATGAACAATGTAATTCTGAATATCGAAATGTGAAGCTACTCAATGGGATGAAATAGCATATTGCTATTGTTTTGTTTTCTCAATTTTACAATTTTCATTAGATTAGCGAAATGTGCTTAGAATTTTTAATTTTCAATTAGATTATTGAAATATGATTCCAGCACATAAGACTATAGGAGTTTCATGTCTGTGTTGTTATTGATTTGTTTTTTATTCTTTGTTTTTTTGGTAAAAATCGCTAAGATATCCCTAATATATATCCAAAGTATTTTCAAGATATACCGGATATATTCTCATAAAATTTTCAAAAATATACCAAAGTATCCTTAAGAAATTTCTTATAGGAAATTCTCAAGAAATTGCGTAGAGGAAATTTTCAGGAAATTTTCAAGATATATCCAAATTATATCCGAGATATTTTAATAGAATTTCCAAAAGCATACCGAACTATCACCAAGGTATACTCAGGATATTTTCAAATAATTACTTAAGGAATTTCTTGAGAATTCTTAAAGTATAACCAAAGTATCTCCAAGGTATACCCAAGATATTTCCAAAATATTCTCAAGGTATTCCAAGATATATTTAAGGTATTTTGAAATGTATATCAAAATATTTATTTGAAATTTTGCAATGTTTTGAATTTTGATTGAATTTTATTATTTTTCTTCTTTAATAATTTAATTATTTTTATTTTTTTATTGTTCAATGATGAAAATTGAATCAAGATATCTCCAAAGTATGCCAAAAATATATTATCTGAGTATATTTTGTAATGATTTTGAGATTTTATTATTGTTGTAATTTTAAAAAATTATTTTTAATAAAATTGAAAAAAATTTGAACTACGGTGGAATGTAAATAGGTATCATTTGCAGTTGTTTTTGTAGAATTCACATTTACTATCCTTTGAACATATTGCCTCTAGTAACGATGTGGGACTGAAGTTTTAGACGTTTAGATCATGTCTTTGCATGTAGAATGGTCACAATTAGTGAATTTTCCTCTCAAATTTCTTCATGATTTGACTTTACTGTAAAGGTGTTTTCCTATCCTTTGCATGTAGAATGGTCACAATTTAATTATAAAAAGTATTATCAGTAAATTTATCTAACAAAGAGTTGGAAATAGATACACAATTATGAGTCTTGATTCTTTAAATCTTGCATGATGTCTTTAACAACTATCAATCTTGTGTTTTATTGGCTTCGAAAAGGAAAAAAAATATGAATGCATAGGACTGGAATAACAATAAGACACGGGTGAAAAGCCTCATACTGGGGTTCCTTCCTTCTCCATTTCTATGACCGTCAGATCATTGGAAGTTTTGAGCTCTTGCTTGCCAGAATCAGCAGGTTCAACATGCCGCTGCACTTTGTACTGATGTCTCATTGCAAATGCCAGGAAAACAAGAAAATTCAATGATCCTAGCACTGCAAGCAACCAATAGAAGTTATATAACTTGGCCTTATTCAAGTTGCTTCTCAGCCAGCTGTTCTTGGTTACTTTGTCAACTAGAGAGACCAACAAACTACTCACAAAGAAACCCATCGACAGTGTACTTAGGAAAAGTCCTGTGCTCATTGATTTCATCCTCTCTGGTGCCTCTCTGATGAAAAATTCAAGTTGTCCCACATAAGTAAATGCTTCCCCTGCGCCCACCAGGAAGAATTGAGGGACGAGCCAGAAGGCGCTAATCTGAGAATTATGATGAACAGCAGCATTCTTTCTTTCATTCTCAATAATAGCAGCAGCCATCATTGCAACTACTGAAAGTATGAGTCCAGTGCCAACCCTCTGAAGACTTGTGAGTCCTTGTGCATTGTGGGTGAGATGTCGAGCTAACGGGACAAAGAGCTTTTCATTGAGTGATGTGAAGAGGAGAATGGTGATGAACAGAATAGCAGACAGTGAACCGGATGGGATAAGGAAAGAGCCAATTTTTCGGTCCATGAAGGTCGCTTGCTCAATGGTGAAAGTATTCATTTGAGAGTAGACTGTCCAGAAGAGGATACATGTAGACCAAATAGGAATGAGTTTGAGTACCATCTTCACCTCTTCAACCTCCATTACAGTGGATACTATCCAAGGGTCATTTTTTCTCCCTCCTGCGAAGGAGTGATTGTCTGCAATTGCTGCCTTGTCGAGACATCTAATGAAGAGAAAGAAAATCTTGCAAATTTCAGCTGAAAATATATTGGCCAGAACTAGAAATTAAGTTAGCAATTGCAACTTACTTGAACTTGTCTGTGTGGGGAACCCTGGAATTCTGGTAATCATTAAGAAGGCTAGGATGAGAAGGATATTGATGAGCTCTCTTTTTCCATGCCAAGAAGATAACCCTCCATACCACTGTCAAAGGGCTTCCTTGGGGTTTCTGGAAGCGGTACCATGGAGTCCCAATGAGCAAAACAGCAACTGCAATCACCATGGTCCCTGCTGAGATTCCATAGCCCCACCCTCTTCCCACGTTGTCTTGTATGTATACTAGCACTATTACTGCAAACAAGGACCCAATGCTAATGCAGAAATAGAATCTATTAAAGAAGAAGATCATGGCCTTCTCCTCCTTTGGGTCTGATGCATCAAATTGATCAGATCCGAAACCCGATACGTTTGACTTGATTCCACCACCACCCAGAGCTATAGTGTAAAGTGCTGCATATAGCAAAGCTAGTTGCTGCCCATTTGCTTCGATACACTGATGATGTTGTTTCCTGTAGTCATCACATGGAGGAGGTCTCATGCTGCTGATGGTTGTGGCCATTGTTAGTAGAGTTACCCCCTGGTTCACATAAAAAGGCCTTTAACTATATAAACTATAGAAGCAGACATTATCTGCACAGATTTTAAGTTCAGAGCTTACCAAAGCAGTTATGAATGCAGAGATTGCAACTGTCAGATACCGGCCGAGTTTAGCATCTGCCAAGAAACCTCCAAGGAGACCAAGAAGGTTGAGAGTACCCATGAAGTTGGTAACAATAGTTGCAGATTTTGCAGATGAAATATGCAGCTCTCCAACTAAGTATGTCACTAAATTCATTGATATGCCCATCACACATATCCTCTCTGACAGTTCAGTCCCTACAGAAGTGTTGTATTGCAAGTTAAAATAGCTTCAAATTACAAGCTAAATCCAAATATATTCAGAATCTTGTTAACGAAAAAGCACCCAAGATTAGTCCTGCAGCAACCCATCCACCGTTTTTCAATTTATCTACAGGATTTCCTCTGAAATCAACCTGAGAGTCAAGATATGCACCATCCTTGTCTCCATGGCTGTCTATTAAAACCTATCACAATTTCTATATTATTAGAGAAAGAAACCATTAATTAAGCTAATAAACATTATTAATATCATAATATAGCAGTTTAATCACCATCTTTAACAGAGAGAGCCTGCAAAAGAAGAATAGAACGAGTGTACTATTGGAAGCAGAGAATGAAGTAGCTATTCTGTTCTGATAAATCTCAACAGAGAGCAACAAAATGAGTGAATGATGATAAGGGTTGGGTTGGAATTGCTACAGTGAGAATTAGGAATTCTCCCAAACTTGTAGTGGTAAAGAGTGGCTTAATTGGTATGTTGTTGTTTGTATTATACGGTATGTACATACAAGCATGTGGGATTTTGGATTTATGCAGAAGCAGCTTGCGGTTCTGGTAGCATACGTTTTCTAGCCAATCGAACATTATGAAAGCAACAGTCTTCTTTCCATATTTGGTGCTTATCTCTTCATTATTAGCTCAAGAAATTGATAGTTCATCTAATTTTGCTGGACAGTTTGGCATTTTTGCTGATTAACAACATACCCAAGTTAGGTAAGGTTTTAAATAAAATTGCTGATAAAATGTGACATGTAGGAATTTCTCTTGAAATTAAGATGTCTAATACCTTGATATTAAAAGTGTTCTATAATCAGAATTCGAACTTAATATTTTCGATTAAGGAAGAAAAAATTCTTACTAGATTATCTCATCTTTATAGCTAAAGAAAATCATTCTAATAATTCAAATAAAGGATATGTTACGTGGAATATTTGGACCTCCCCCATCACCATTACTAGAATCTTCGTCGAACATGATAACCTGCGGGGGTCAATTTCTGGTATGATTGTCGGATTCATGAACCAAAATAATTTTAAACCGAACTGGGATGAAATTTCTATTTGATAACAAGTTAAATTTATTTGGGATTCAGATTTATACGCCTATTGTTAAATTTCTTTTTCTTTTTTTAGAAAATCAATTATAAGATAATCTCTCATAACCTCAATACAGGAATCTATCTTGTAATGTAAATTTAATAGAACTCAATCTCCAACTTTCCCCCTTTAATATTCATAATTTTCTACCCTATAATTTTTATTTCTTTATATATATAGAATAGTTTGATTATACTAATATTAGTAATTTTGTTCCTTTTAACCATCAGAATCTCATAATCTGGGGTTGAGGCTAATATAAATTCGCATTTGGTAATTTATTAAGAGGAAAAACACTTATTCTTTAATTTTAAAAATGTTTTATACTTAAAATTTGAAATCAAAATTGCTAAGGAAGCAGCAACATTAATAAATTATTAATGATTAATTATCAACTGCAACTATTATCAACTTCTCCTTTCCTTCTATTTTATTTATCATGTAATAAAATAAAATTTATTCTATTTCAATAAATATTTTACATTATCAATAAAAAATAAATAATTATTCTTAATCTTTGTAAAAAAAATTTAAACACGGAGCTGAAAAAACATTAGATGTATTCAACAAATCAAACCAAATACGACGTAAATACTTATGAATATAATCCAGACCTCGTTGCTAGTTAAAATAAATTAGAGACAGGGTGGATTATTAGGACATCCTTCCTTTTAATTTTGTTATGCGTAAGAAAGTTCTTTTTTTTACCTAAGAAAATAATTTTATTAATTTAAATTAGTAATATAAATCTGCTAAAATTATAGAGAATTAAATAGTGAAAATATTTATTGTAATATCATAATAAATCAATTTAAATTCTACAAATTTGATAATACTGTCGACTGACATATCTATAATTCTAGTTATACAATATTATAATAAATATAATTTGATTTGTTATTTTTGTTTGATCAAATATGTTTTATCTATCTAAATTACTCATACATAAAAATACTGTAATAAAACAATGAAAATAAAATATCGTCACACGACAATAAAACTAAATATAGTAATAAGACAATAAAATAAAAAAAAATAAAACAAATATAATCTAAATCTATATAAAATAATTATTTATTTTATAAATAAATTAATAAAAAAATATATAGAGATGAAGAAAAATTATCTTTCATTATTTAAAGAAAACGGTAATTAGAGAAAGAACGAAGAAAAAGTCGAGAAAAAGGAGGTTAGCCATGCGTAATAAAGTTGGTAGACAAAAATGGTATGAATTTCGCTTAGGATTTTTTAATTATATAATTTATAATAATTCAGTACTTGAAAAATTATATGTAACATAAAAAGTATTTAAATTATATAAATCCTTAAAAATTATTTATAATACAAAAGTACTTTAATTTTTACTTTATAACACAAAAGTACCTTAACTTTTACTTTATAACTAAATAGTATTTTTTTTTTTAACTGTTAGTCTCCTTACCATGAGTATGATATGAAATATCCACATCAGATAAATTTCAATTTTGTTGACTGAGTATTACAACTAATTTTTTTTATTAAAATTTATCTAAATTTTTCATGTCATACTTCTTAGAGAGACTAATAGAGTGTTTGGAAGTGATGTTGCGTGTTCTAAAAATAGATTTTGAATTTTACAATTTAATTGACTAATTTTTTAATTTTTTATGAATACTTTTTTTCTCAAATCTACTTTTGGAAAAAACATCTATTTGTATATGTCTACCAAAAATAGTTTTCAAATTTTAAAATACAAATTTTTTTTCTAAAAATATTTTTTTTCAAAAACAATAATAACGAGCTTTAATAACTGAAAATATAAGTACTATTTAGTTACAAAATTAAAATACTTTTATATTATAAATAATATTTAAAATACTAAATTATTAATATTTAAATAATTAAAATATTTTTATATTATAAATAATATTTAAAGTATTGATTTATTCCACCGCAAATTTCATAACGCTTGTCAATTATTGCTTTTCCATTTTGAGCACTTTCTCTGTAGCTAAAGATAGAATAGTACCATGATTTTTCTCGGTGATGTGTAGGCCATTGCTTGTCATTTTGTTCTGAATTATGACTCCCTTTAATTATTGAGGTATTTGGACTTAATTTTATTAATAATTATTTAATTTTAGTATTATTATAGTAAAATTATATAATTTTTTTATTTTATAAAGATCACTTAATTATATTTTAACTTCAGTAAATCACTTTTAATAATTTTTTAACAGTCAATAACTGAAAAATTTATATCAGCATTCCAATTAGTATATGAGACAAGTTACGTCATTGTATAGATCAAATAATACATTATTTATATTTACAACTCAACATTCATATCAGTATCATAAATTAAAAATTGTGTCAACTAGAATATTAGAGCTTTATTTAATCTATATAGTGACGTGTCTCGTACACCAACTAGAATGCTAATACTAACTTTTTTGATTATTGACTGTTGAAAAATCACTTAAAATAACTTTACTGAAATTAAACCATAATTAAAATAATTTTTATAAAAAAAATATTACACAACTTTATAACAATAATACTAAAATTAAGTGATAATATGTGAAATTAACTAAGATATTTTTCCTTGTTCGTTTAGTCCTCTTCGCCAAAAAATTGTATGAAATATACCGTTAGGTTAAATTAATTTTATTAGAATTCTTGAAATGATATCGGATAAATACAAGGTTTTTTTTTTCAAAATTTAAATATAATATATTTTTAAAATTTGAAATAAAATAAATATAAATGGTTATGTCCGACGTAAATCGATATAAAATAATTAAAAGCAAACAATTAATAATAATAATTTCATTCGAAGCAATTAAATTTTGCAGATTTTCTATCAGATTCAATTAGCCGTGCAATCATTAAAATCTTGAAACTATATACTTTTTTCTTTTTCTTTCTTTTTTTCCTCACATTCATAGTATTTTTGAAGTTGAAGATGAACCGTGTTTGCATGTTTAGTTTTAGATATGATATTACAAGTCATCTAAAATTAAAATATTTTGAAATTTTAAATCCAATGTGAGACTAGAACTGTAATCAAAGCAAGCAAAAAGGAAAATTGATAAATTCAAGCTCGGTTCGTTTAAATAGATTACAAGTTTGAATTCGATATGAGTTTTTATAATTGAACTTGAGCTCGATTCGTTTCAAAATTATTGAATACATAAGCAGTTCGTAAAAAATTCATTTATTATGGTTAACAAGCTTATCTCAAATCTAACTCGCTAACTAATAAAGATAAAATTCGAATTCAACTCATTAACAAATAATAATAAATGCTCAAATTTGAATTTGATCTCAAAAACAAAATACAATATAAATAAAATATATTCACGATCTTTTAAATAAAGAAATTTATTAGAAGACGTTTTTTCTAACTTCATCGCTTGTTTTAATAAATATTTCATTACCGGACCACCAAAACTCTAGCGTTCTTTTCTTTTAATTTTTTCTTCATTTTTTTCTAGATAAAATGGAGCTGAAAAAATATTAGATGTATTCAACAAATCAAACCAAATACAATGTAAATAATTACGAATATAATTCAGACGTCCTTTTCTCTTAACTTTTTCTTATTTCTTTCTTTAACAATCATTTTTCTTAAACATTGAGTGATTTTTTTTTTTGTTATTATTGGCCTAATATCATTTCTTTATATCTTTTTTATCTATTTATTTTTAATATAAATAGTTATTTCATATAGATCTAAATTTTTGTTTTGTTTGTTTTATTTTTCGTGATTTTGTTTTTGTTATCTTGTTGCGGTATTTTTGTGTGTGGATGATTCAGACAGGTAAAATATATTCGATATAATAGAAATATAAAATCATATTATAGTCGTCAGTATATTACAGAACTGAAATAATATGTATTTTAAGTACTATAATATTATAAAATTTATAAGTTTTGAACTCATTTATTATACTATCAACATGGGTACTGTAAATTTTTTCATTATTTCATTTTCTATGGTTTTTAGGGGATTTGTATATGTTTCTATCGATGTGTTACTATAGTTTTAATTAATGAAATTATTTTTCTTGTAAAAAAGTAAATTTGTGAACTTTTAAATAAATATGTTTATGAACTTTTAAATAAACATGTTCGTAAGCCATTAAAATAAATACATTTATAAGTTAACGAACTAAACAGTATTAAACTCGAGCTCAATAAAATTTTTGAGCTCGGATTTAAGACTCAACTCATTAAGTTTAAAAAACGTTTTCAAACAAACTTTTTTGAACCAAAACTCAAATAGCTCATGAATGGTTTTGTTCATTTACACTCATATCTAAAACAAATAAGAAGGAAAATGCTTGAAAAAATATATATTTATTTCATTTTGAGGATTTTTATAATAATTTCCGAATTTTAACTTCTTTTTTTTTCAAAATTACCTATGCTTTTTTTTTAATTAAATATTTGTGCTCGGTCCCATTGTTGTTTGTTTATTTTTTACCAAACATTGTTGTTTATTTTATAGTACTCTTTGTTCTCGAAGAATAAGCCAAAGCAGTAGGCAAGGAGAAAAAAATAAATAAAATCTAGGCATATTTTAGGGACTTACTATTTGAAGCAATTTCCTGCAAATTCATTTCATATTCTTTTTCTTCTTTCTTTATTTTTTTTTTCTTTTGTAAAAATTTGGGCAATTCAATTAAGGTATTTATGAGGTATACTCGAAAATATTTCCATGAAATTTTTAAAGAATTTTTAAGATATACTCGAGATATTCTTAAGAAATATCTAGAAATTTTTAAGTAATTTTTAAGGTATTCTTAAAGAATTCTCAATATATTACTAATGATATCGAACTAAGATATGCTCAAGATATTTTGGAGTTATACCTAATGTGTATTTGTTGATATACTTTAAGATGACTTTTCAATTTTTGGTATTTTTGAATTATTTTATAAGCAATTTCGGTAGGTCTAAAAAAAACTGTAAATGAAAGTATTGTTGTTATATCTTATGAGTTTTTTAGTATTTTTGAAAAATATCCTTTCATTTTCTCAAGAAATATAACCCAATTGAAAGTTGGAAGCTTAATGGGCCAACCAATTGAAAAGCCCATATGATATCAAGTATAGAGCAGATTGAGGGGAAAGTTACAATCTTTCTTAGCTTGGGTCTCAGATCGCTCGCCTATGCATAAGGCTGCCACACTCGATGTAAGTGATAATTGCGGTTCAACCAAAAAGTTTAGGCAACAATCGTGCCTTAATATCTGAACTAATACATCTTCTCTATTTACTCTCCAAGTTTCTTTTTTTGTGTTTCATTGAATCTTAAATTTGTGGATGTGACTTGAATTTAGGCAGGTCTGAATTAATTGTAATACGATCAAAAAAGCTTGTGGTGCGATCTGAAATGTGAGAAAAGATGGCGATCCGTGCTGGAAGTGGGGAGAGAAGGGGCCGATAGACCCTTGCTGTAGCGCGCACATAAAATAAAGAAAACCAATGGCCTTTTTAATCAATGATATTATTACATGTTAACATGTGCTGCCAAAAAATTATTGATATCATTAGTTATGTTTTGTTTCACATTTGTTTTAAGTACTTAGTTTTTCTAATGTTGTTTTGGAAGTTTAACAAGTATAGTCTTAACTATAGAGGAGCAAACAGCTGCTAAAAAATCATTGTAGTGAATTTTACTAAAAGGTATATTTGAATTATATTTATAATATATGTTTTATATATATCTCTTAAACTATAGATGTTCAAAAAACATATATGAACTATATGTTACTTATATATGCCATATATATTTTATATTATTGTATATATTTATATATTTCATATTTTATATGCAATTTATATTTCATATATCTTTATATTACTCAGAATTTTTAATTGTACAGTAAAAAATATATAACAAGTATGTGATGCTTACATATTATATATATTTTTGTATATCATAATTTTTAATAAATTTAAATATCCTAATTATAAAATTTATCTATCTTAACAAAATATTTTCCTTACAAAATCTCCAATATGTGTAATAAAAAATAATAGAAAATAATATTTGTTGAGAATATGTGAAATATATGAAAATATATATAATCAAATATGAACATTATTCAACAGAAAATAATATATGTTTTTTTTTACAGAAAGAAAATAATATATGTTGAGACTATGTGAAATATATGAAAACATATATAATCAAATATATAAAATTATTTAACAGAAAATAATATATGTTGAGAATATGTGAAATATATGAAAATGTATATAATCAAATATATATTACGTAAATAAATAAATTAAAATAATAAAAATATTTCATTAAAATTAGATATAGATAAAAATTGCATATTATACCACAATAGTATCATTAATAATGTATATGTTTTGTATGTAAAAGATATATCATTCTTGTAATCGAAGTAAATTATATCATTCTTGTAATCGAAGTAAATTGAATAAGAGTTATTAAAATCAGTTCTCAGTGAATTTGAGTAAAATGTATTATATAAATTGAAAGTTTAAATAAAAATGAAATATTTGATCTGAATCAACTTTGTTGGTTGGAACTCATGGCATTTTGCATATATATATATATATATATTTGAGTACATGATAATATTCCATCCGTGAAAACTTCATCTTTTCGCGTAAAATATTTTTGTATTTTTTTTAAATAAACTGATAATATTCTAAAGTTGAAAAGGTATATTAAATTGATGGATGAAAATGGAATTCTATCTATTTAATTATATTATGATATTAACTTTTTATTTGAGAAAAGAAAATCCCATTTTAGAGGATATATATGGAAGATATTAATAACAGTTTAATTTTTTGTTAAACAGATCTTGTAATCGGTTGTGTAAATTTGAAATTGAGATTTGCTATAAAGCATGTTGTTAGCATTGTTTGAAATAGGGTGTGAAAATGCAATGTAAGTTATTAACAGCACATTTGTGTCCTTTTCCCATAAATTTCTTTGTGATGGGACAATACATCTAATTAAATTACATTCAATTAATGGGTATATAATACATTAAAAATCAATTATAATTTTAATTTCCTTCATCTTAACTAAGGATTATACAATAATTTTGACTTTATACAATAATAAAAGAAAAAAAAATAGCAACAAAATGGGAAGCATTTTTTTTCCTATTGCCAACGAACACCCAAATACACAGTGTGTAACAATATATTTATATTTCAACACTATATTCCATATCATCTGACAAGTAGCCAGATATTTCAAGTTTTTTACCTCGTGGAACAAATTGAGGTTTCAATCTTTTTGATAATCCCAAAATTATAGAAAGAAAGAAAAAAAAAACTATATATTCCATTTTTTTTTTAATGAACTTCTTCCTAATAAGAAGCAACCAAAGGCTGATTATTTAGATAATTATAATCAGCCTTTTCCTTTTGATCCTCCAAGTCTAACAAATTTGCAAAAACTCCTACCAATGGTGCAGTGTTATAAGTGCAGGCCTCGGTCTGCATATAATTACCTCTTCGGTCCATGAAATTATCTTCAGAATCTGGTCCTCCAACTAATGCCCCAACTATAACATTAGGGTTCTCTTCTTCTCTACTATACCAATTGTCATACCCTTGTGTGCACCCAATAAACCCTTTATTCTCTCTATATGACACAATTGATGCTCCTCTGTGGTGCACCCTAGTGGGGTATTTTGGGCCGTAACCCACTAAATAACTCATGTTCATTGGATTAGAACCTAAGATATAATCAACTTGAGACTTCGCAAAATTTAGGATCTCGTCATGATCCACCAATCCTCCATGGCATTCAAGCTTTCGGTTTGAGTTCTGGAGTATATTGGAGTATATGGTGAGAAGAAATATTGCTGTTGAGACGTATTGCATGTTATTCCATTGCCGGATGTGTAAGAGGCCTGCAGGAGTTCGCTGCACATTGCTACCGTTGTTTTTGTTAAGGCATGAACAAATATAGTACGTTGCCTTACAATGGTATTGCTCTAGTATGACACTGTGCTTCTTGTGCTTTTCATCCATAAGCAGCTGCAATTAAGAAATTACATAAAGATTATGATAAGTAATAATTCAGGAAAAAAAAATGTAATTTTTAGTACTACACAAAAATTACTCATTATCTACGAATGCAAATAAAGTATGATCCCCAAGTAAGTTTTACTCATATACTTCAATTTAATGATATAAATTAAATTATTTATGCAAAGAATTAAGAGTCTTAAGTATAAAATAATGTAATTTAGAAACTTGATTTACATATGCATTTTTAGTTTTTTCTTTTTTTTTATTACCAACCAGTCTCTAGAAATGTATATATTCCGAGTCTTAACTAATTCAGCTCGAACTAATTATTAGTCCATTATGGAGTGGAACTCTCCTAGCGCAAATTTATTTCATATATAAGACTCAAATTTGATATCTTATTTACGAAAAAAAGAACAAATCATCTCACCAACCATGGGTTGGTAGTTTTTCCTTTAAATAACACATAAATTCACTAACTACCCTGGCGGTGGGCTTGAATAAGTTCATTTACGTGATGAAGTCATTGTGGGCTTATAGAAAATGAAAGGAACAGATAGTTAAAGCCCTGTGATGAGCACACCCATAACTGTATATACATTACATGAACAGCCGAACAAACAATCAATCGATTTAGCCATTTAGTTGTAGTAATTCTAACTCTTCTTGCATGTGCCCCAAACTGCCCAATAGAAAATTCAGTGCAAAAGCATTTTTTATCTTTTAATTTAAAAATATTTTGGATTCCAAACTCACTAGTAAAATAATTGCCAAAAAAAAAAAAAGTTCACTCATAACGTACAGTTATAAATATTTGGATCTTCAACAAATTATCAGTATATAAAGGTTTTCTTAAAACTAAAAAAAAAAAAAAGCATATACAGGTTTAAATCCTCACTAAAGACACACCAAAATTAGAAAAAATAAATTAAAAGACAAAACTGTTACTAAATTCGAGATATTTTTCTACAGTAACTCAATAAGTGGCCAAGCAAAGTCACGCTAGGATTGAGTAAAACCAAACCAAAACCAAATAGTAACTCGAACTGCAGTTTGGTCTATTATTAGTATGTCTTTTGGTTTTTTGATTTGGTTCGGTTTAAAATTTTTTAGAACTTCAATTTCTAGATTTGATTCTTTTATTGATATAAAAAAAAAATCAAAAACCCGTATGGATCTAGCCTTAAATATGTATATTAATTTTATGCAATTTGTATAATTTTATATTAGGTTAAAAACCAAACTAAAATGAAATATTTCAATTTAATTTGATTATGTTCTTCAAGTAAATCGATTTATAAGGTCATGCAATTGTGCTTCAAGTGTTCACCCACCAGACAATTGCCCATAAAGCCATAAATGACAAATGAAAGAATGGGTTGTGTCCATTCAATTGGTTTAGCCAATGGGACCCAAAATTGCAAAAATCTTAGACTTGCCAATCACTTCGTTTCATTTCTGCTACATATGCATTTGATTTGTATAACCTTTTCATCTCTTTCTTCATCTGCCTTTTTTTCACAATGGGATTGGCTATGTTCAGATACTGCTAATCACACACTAAGGTGCTCTATCCACTAGCCTTGTGTCCAAAATGGCACCTTATCTTTTATTTTCCAGGCACAAAAATTAAACCCCAGTAAGTTGCTAAATTTATATTCTTTAATGACTAATTGGTTTCTTAATTAACAAAGTGAAACTATTTGAAAAGGAATTAGCCACATTAATATTTCTTTTTTTTTTTTAGCAAATACTGAATTACCAGCTACTTAACTATAAGATCCCTCAAGGTCTGGAAGTACTGTTATCAAAGCATAAGTTGCACATGCTTTTATGCTTGAGGATATAACCCTTTTTTATTCTCTTTCTTTTAGGCCACATATTCAAAAATGCACTAGAGAACAGGAGACTGCAGTATCTGTATATCTTTAATCATGGCTTCCTCCATGTTAAATAAAGTAAAAGCATGATTTAGAGTTTAGCCAGATTAGGATTCCATTTTTGAATTGCAAGCAAAAGGCAAATCCAACAAAGATATGAGAAGAAAACACCCAAAATATTTCAAAAATATGAGAACAGATATACAGGGCTAAGAGAAAGAAAGAAAAGAGAGAGAAGTTTTACCTGGGAAGCCATAATTTGGAGACCAGCATACTTAACATCCCAACTAAACTCTGTTATGGCCCAGCCAATCCCACCAAAACTGTAGGCATTGCTAATCACGTAGTTTAAATATTCCTCATTGTCGGTGGCCTTGTATAGCCACATAGCTCCCCACAACAGCTCATCCATGTATCCACTCACCGACGCGTAGTAGCTTTTTACCACCTTAACACTAGCATCATACTTCCCTCTATATTTATCTCCAAACTCAAATAGCTACACAAACAAAAATATAATAATCATATAAAATAAATACATATGATAATCTAATTTTAATAAAAGTTAAAAATCTGAAATCTCTTGGTCTCATTCTCAAGTTCTTTATTATTATTATTATTATTAGAGTTTTACTTAGATTTTTGGTCCTCTATTTTTTATACACCAGAACAATTATAGAATGTTATAAAACCAGAGTAGTTAATTTTCTTATGTGACATTCAATAATTGATTGCCATGAAAAATGTTTAGGCAAAAAATAATAAAATAAAAGATTTTTTCTTTTATTTTCACACAAAGTAAAAGATATATATCTGATATAGTTGAAATTACATATTTTTTCTCCATGCAGGAAATTATATAGTTTTTCTAATATGGTTCAAATCATATTAATTAGAGGCATATTAAAACTAAAAAAATCATCATAAAGAATTAATAAATCAACTAATATTTTCTTAGGAAAAAATTATTTTATAATTTGAGACCGGTTCAAAAAAAATAACAGTAATAATGAAAATGGAGGGAGCACTGATTAAAATCTGATCGACGTCTTAATCAGTTACAATTTCTAAAAAGCAACATAGCATAATCATGTTTATAACCCATATTTTTTTTGGTAAGAATAACCCATACTAAGTTCACTAATAAAAGTCTCCTCTAATCGTGCCACTAATTGATATATTGACCAATTTAGCGTACTGAGATTCGATGGAATTAAAATAATTTTATCATCTAGCCCCACATGATCAATTGACTACAAATTGACTAATTTTCATTTTACCTGTTGAGCATGGTGCAAAAGAAGGTGAGAGTAATATGGGTTTGTTCTTCTAAACACTATCGAAGCTGCAGCCATTGCGGCCGCCGTCTCTCCGGCGAGATCTGACCCTGGACTGTTCTCGTCTATCTTGTAAGCTTGCCGGGATGTGGTCATATCCTCCGGCCGTTGCCAGCAGTAGTGATCAGTATCACCATCACCTACCTGCAGAGAGTAATTAATTAGAAAAAAAAAAATCATTTGAATACAAATATATTAAGGCAGAATGTAGCAGAGTACCTCTGCCCATAACACATTAGGGCTAGTATGTGCCTTGATGAAATAATCAGTGCCCCATTTAATAGCCTCTAATGCGTGAGCTAATTCACCGGAGCGAGCGATCTGATCCCTGAATTCAATCACTCCCCAAGACAGCATCGTCACAGTGAATGCCATTGGCAGTCCAAATTTCACATGGTCCCCTGCATCATAATATCCCCCTACTAAGTCCACCTACGCACAAAAACAACATTAATAAACAGAATTTCTCCTTAATACACAGCATAAACTCAAATTGTATTCCCATAATTTACACTCACTCCCTGTTCTAAGCCATCAGTGAGGCCCGAATTGTCGCGCCAAGTGACTCGCTGATTGTAAGGTAAACGACCAGAGCGCTGCGCTTCGAAGTAGAGGAGGCTTTTCGTTAACGCATCAGCGTAATCAAAGGCAAGACTGGTGTGGAATATGGAGAAAATGGAGATGAGAAGACAGCAATGTCGAGCGAATCTGGTTGATTTTGGAGATATGCTTCGGTTAAAAATCCTGTTCATCTCTTCTTCCATTGTTTCTTCCCCTTACACTCCTCCTATTCAAAGAAGAAGAGGAAGCGATAGTGATGCTAATTTTGAATGCATCTGTCTTCGGTGTGGAAGTAGAAGCATGTGAGTTTCACATGACAAGGCTTTTCACTTTCTTTCGTCTTACACTTGATTAGCGTGATTTATGCAACGGCTTGTTGCTTTTTATTATGCTGATTTTGAACAATATGGTGCAGTCGACTCGTGGCAGGGGATTTTGTATGTTTTCCAACTTTTTGTTAATTTATTTTCTTACTTTTTCAAATGTTTTTATTATTATTATTTTATATACATGATTTGAGGTGATTGAATTATTCATAAATAAATTTATTTAATCCTTTTAAATAAAAATATGTTTAAAAAAGGATCATTATTTGTAAATATATACATTTTTCGAGTTTAGATAATAAAAAATTATTTTACAATCATAATCGATCAGTCTTAGGTTAAAAATTAAAAAATAAAAATAAAAATATTTGTGCAAAATCTCATAGAACTACCAAATATGGATTTCTTGGAGTGATAGGAAGACCAAAACTAAAGGAAACATCAAAATGGGCGACTTTTAGAGTTCACACTTATTTTCATTATTCCCTCTATTTAAATCCAACTTTCGTTTTAAATTTTTTTACAAAAGATTAAAAATATTATTTAATATAAAATAATTATATTACTCTTTTTATGAAAAATTAAAATTAGTAATTAATTATAATTGCTTTACTAAAATTCATTTCTCTAAAATTAATATATGGGTAAAGTTG
>CATIWF010044963.1:0-25880 GCA_949630135.1 Balakata baccata
TTGCAACCTAGTGTTGCTAGTGTATAAGGGTATAGAGTTGCATCTGAACCCTCACAGCCTACAATTGAATAGTTAGAAGAAAAGCAAAATCCTTTTATACAATAAATATTGGGGATTTTGGAGAGGATAGTGAGGGCTATACAGTATCATGCTCCACTGTCACCTCTATCAACACCAACGCCTCCACCTAAGCCTAATGCTGCGATTGAGAAGCTTCAAAAATATGGTGCTACTGACTTTTACGGTAAGAAAGATGATGATCTTGCTGTCCAAATGTGTGAGCTTAAGACAACTGAACAAGAGGAAGTGATAGTATAGAGTGAAATATTTCCGCAACAACTACATATTATTTCCATGTTGAAAGCTCAGAGGATGACGAGAAAAAGATATAAAGCTTATTTAACGCATGTCATTGATACTTGAAATGGAGATCTAGATTTGAAGGATGTTCCGGTGGTTAATGAATTTCTAGATGTATTTCCAAAAGAATTATTGGGTTTACCTCATAAAAGAGAGATTGACTTCTCTATTGAGCTTACTCCTGGTACTATGCCGATATCCATGACACCATATAGGATGGCCCCCTTAGAGATGAAAGAGCTTAAGGTGCAGTTGCAAAAGCTTCTTGATAAGGGTTTCATTAGACTAAATGTATCCCCATTGAGAGATCCAGTATTGTTTGTGAAAAGAAAGATGGGTCTTTGAGATTGTGTATCGATTATCGGCAGTTAAATAAGGTGGCCATTAAGAATAGATATTTGTTACACAGATTAATGACCTTCTTGACCAGCTTTATTAACCTTAGGGTGATTATTCTCTATTTTGATCTTAACAATCAAATTAAATATTACTAACATCTTCATTGAGTGTTATTTTGATAGTGTTCAAAGTTTCAGTACATTTGGTTATGAATTCCTCATTGAATAACTCAAACATTTTCTAGAGACGTGTAACTTCTGACCGGGACAGGTATCTCCCGACCTTTATTCAAGTAAAGACTGGGAAAATATATGCATGACCAGGAAAATATTGCATTCTGATGTTTCAAAGCTCTAGTAGCAAAAACAGACCGGGATAGGTAATGTCCCAATCGGGACATGTCATTTCTCGACTAAGACTCAAGTACAGACCGGGCAAGTATATGTCTAGACCAGGAAATACTATTTGCTGATGTTCTAAAAATTCTAGTAGCAAAACAGACCGGGATACCAAATTTCCAGAACGGGATAGATTGTAGTACAGTCGGGAAATTCAAAAGGACATGACCGTTGAAGAGGAGACACTACCAAAATGTGCCACATTATCATAAAGTCAAAATGACCAAAGTTAAACTGACTTAGGTCCCGACCGGGAAGAAAGGTCTCGATCGGGAAGCACTCGAGGCAAGCAGACCCAAGTCCTCGGCTATCGCATCATCAGGCAAGTCCCGACCGGGACACAAGGATTCCCGACTGTGAACATTGAATAAAAACTAGCCGTTGGATAGTTCAGCCAACCAGACGATTCCACGTATCAAAGTAGGCTATTTCCCGACTGGAAAACCTATGTTCCTGACCAGGAACCTCTCTCTGCAAATAGCATTTAATGTACTTGTAAGAAAACGTTAGAAAGAGTTATGACACCACTTTGTAACGGCTAATTGGTAGGTAATTAATATAAATATCTTACCAAAAGGTCATTTAAAAAGAACTAACGATTTTAGAAATGCCAAAACTTTTGTAATTTATTTTCTCAATCATTTTTCATTAATTGTTTTGTGTAAGGGTTTAAGTGTTAATCTTGAAACACTTGGATTATCCTGTAATTAGGTAGAGTGAGCCAAATTACAAGGAATTGATTGTTGTATAAGCCATAAAAACACAAGGGAAATTTGGATCAAGTGTTAGCCTTGGTAAAACACCTAATTGGGAGTGAGCTAGCTAAAACTCCAAATTGTAATATAAGTGATTGGATTAGTGAATACCCAATTAAGATTGGGGAGAGGAATAAGGCTAGTTAATACTCGAACCTCTTATAAATCCTAATTTAAATAAGTAGATATAAGTGAATTGATGTGTATGATCGGAATTAGCACAAGTACATTTTTCTTACCACTAGAATACTAAATCGCACTTCAATCAAGTAAAGTTCGAACAGTTTGGAATCAAACTTCCAAAGCTCAAATCTGAAATGATTCAAAAAAAGAAAATATTAAAAACAGGCAATCAAAAATTGTAAAAAAAAAAAAAGTAAAAAAGAAAGAAAAAATACGACAAGCTTAGCCATTCAATGAAAGCTTTGCAAGACATAAAGTCACAAATAGAGCTTGCAATTCATGTTATTTTATCTTATTTTGTATATATATAATTATATTGTGTTTTATATATATGTTTAAGATACGAAATAATTATATATAGTCAACTAAATATGTCTATATGTATGTACATATATGATAAGAGACATGATTATATATAAATAGATACAAATATTAATAAAATTATAAAAATAATAGTTATACAATATTTATTTATATTTATTCATTTATAAAATATGCTAATAAAAATAATTTTAACATAATTTATCATATATAAATATATTATAAATATTTAAAATATTATAATATATATTTAAATATTTTATATAGTTTGATATGAAAATAATTTTTTTTTACATTTTTAATCATATTTAATCATGTCTAAATAGATTAAGCATGTCAAATATATTTATGATATGAGTTTTTTTTGTATCTTAATTGTGTTAACACACAATTATAATCCATATTCATTAAATTCAAATTCATATTCATTTAAATCCATATAGTTTTGTGTTATTTAATTCTTTCCGTGCCATAAATTGTAAGCTCTAGTCACAAACACCTCTAATCAAGACAAATTAACGAAACTAAGAAAATATAAATCCATAACCACCTAACGGAAACGTATTTATAATAATATAATGTAACGGTAATGGATTGTTATAACACTATTTTTTTATATTCACTGCGATTAAAAACTATAATGATCTATTTAACATAAATTCTATAAAAATACATTTAATTTGCCAAGTTTAATATCTAATTAACATAAATTCTATGAAAGTACATTCTATTACCTTTGATATGCTTAATTACACTTAATTATGTGCACGTGTGCCAAGTGTAATGTATGCAAACTTAAACCACACCATTTGCTTCACATATAAAAGGCAATTTCTTTTTCATTTTAATTTTTTAAGCTTAAATTGTATCGAGAGATTTTAAAATTTATGAATTTCATAAAATTCATAAATTTTAAATCCATTGATCATAAAATCCATAAATTTTAAAAATTTTATTATTTGATTTGATTATCAAATCTATAGATTGTGAACTTAAATTTATATTCGGTTCAATGACCATAATCTATAGATTTAACAATTAATTTACAATTTTACCCTTTATTAAATATTCATAATTTATTATTAATTAAACATATACAATCAATTTCACTATATATTTAAAAATTTTAAAAATAAGATTGGCTATTTTAAGAGTTGAAAAATAAAAAATAAAATTATTATATATTGCTAAAAATATTTCTTATTAATAATAATAATAATAATAATTAGTTGAAATTAAAATAAAAATGATTTTTACTTTTTTAGGTTTAAAGATAATTTTGGAATATTATTAATTTATTAGGGACAATTTTGAAATAAAAAATCTGGTAACAATCCCTCATTGATCAAAATTAGGGAACAATTTCTCATTGATCAAAATCTATGAATTTTGAACTTTCTTATCTATGAGGTGGGAAATGAAATGCCTAAAAAATGAATGATTTTGGTGAATAAGTGATTTTCTAAAATCTATGAATTTTATCTTTTTTAAGTTGTCAAATAATAAATTTAATATAAATCTATGGATTGTTAACAAATTTCTCCTTTAAAATCCATCGATCCAAATATAATTTTAATCTTTTGAAAGTGGAAGGCTACTCAAGGTAATATCATGTTTTCTCATTTTCTCTCCACCAACCCAAAGACTCTATTTCTTATTTCATTTCTCTTCAAATGGTCCCTGGGGATCATTTTCTAGCCTTAGCCAAATAAGAATCAACCATAGAGTAAAAGAAAAAAATCTTCTTCTCGAAAACTTGGTAAACCCAAAACATTATTAAGAAAAGTGGGAACTCAGATTTTCTTCAATCAAAGCCTTGGGTTCATACATGTGGGTTTTGAGTTGAGAGATGAAATTTTTCAACTTTAACCTCAAACTCGCGAGAACCCAAAACACTAGAGAATCAATAGATTAAGAGAAGAATCAGAAATTTAAGAGGAAATAGACTAGAAAAATTATCATCCAACTGAGAATAGCGATACCAATTTCAACAAATAATAACAAAGAACAGGTCAATTTCCTTATGACCCTGTTTGGTTTTTGATTCCCTTAATAAAATATGATCTCAATATAAAGTTATTGATTAATATTATTAATTGGGTCGAGGCAATTTGGAGCAGGCTTGGCAACCAGTGGGAAATTCCCGTTCTCTATAAGGCTTTGCCCCGAATAGGACAAAAATTCCCCAACTCGCTCTTCCATGGGGACGGAAATGAAGAAAATTTCTTTTTTGTTGAGCGGAGTGAGAACGGGAAGGATACTCCCTATCTCCGACCCCATAGGATCCAATAATTATAAATATTTTTTTATTCTTAATAAAACAATCTAATATATCTATAGTGAACAAGAGTATAATTTAGAAAATACAATCTAACAAGGTAACTTTTATATTATTTAAAAAAATACATCCAATATAAAATTTAAAAATACATGAAAAATTAATATTAGAAATTAAAAAGTTCGAAACATATAAGAGTATTTATTATATAATATTTAAAATAAAAAAAATGTTATTCTTTGTTAAAGGCTCAAATAAATTATAGGATCAATTTCATCAATACTATATAAGAAATTTGTATTTGATATTGTTAAATTAATGAAAGTTAAATTATTAATTAACTTAATCTAAATATAAATTAGCATTCTTTTAAAATTATTTGTAAATTGAAATCTATAAAAATTATAGCATTAAAAATTTATAACAAATTTAATTAATTAATGATAAACTATTATATAAATAATTTATTCTATTACAAATTGTATTTTAAACATTTTTTTGGATGTACGGTAATTTTATTAAATGAATTTTAATTGATTTCAGAATAACTTTTTCAACTTGAAAAAATTCATAATTTTTTTAACTTAGAAAAAAATTCAGTGGTATAGAGATCCCCACAGGGATTGGATCTCTATGGGGGTGGAGATGGGGACAAATCTGTTCCAGATAATATGGCAGGAATGGGGACAGGAATTCTCCGTTACAGCAGGGAAGGGGATCATCCCTCCACCCCCATCCCGCCCACTGCCAAGCCTAATTTGAAGCATGAATTTAGTTAGGCACTTAGACAGCCACTAGTTATTCTGAATTTCAAAATATAAAGAAGAATCAGTCCATTACCTAATGCATTCATTCGTTACTGAATACTTATACCCATACGCAGCGCTGTAAAGTCTGTTTCTGCACTACGCCCGTTTTTTGTGCAGAAAAAATATCGTGCACACAGTAATGGCGGATCGTTTTTTCTTTAAATAATGCCCGTTACATGCTATTTAAAACCATGAATCGACCACTGACCCTCATGTTTATAGTAAAAAATTATTAAATACCTACTCACCTACATAAATCTTTGCTGACAGTGTCTTCATATTCATCTTCACGTAAACCATTCTCAAATTCAATTTATAAACCAGAAATCTTAGTGTTAGTAGACTGATATAAATTGACCCCAATTTAATTTATGAATTATAGCATTTATAAAGTAAATTCAGTCCCAATTTCAATGCAGTGTGTGTGTAAGGAACAAGGAAATGTATCAGAACTAAGAATGAAGCGAATAACTTGATATCAGCCTGCAGATAAAGCAAGGACTCAGAAAAAACTCAAATTGTTTAGAGCTATGAGCCTATAACAAAATGATTCCTTAAAGGCACTTGCAAGGTTTCTGTTCCTGTAAATAATGCTTAGACTACACTAATATGGTCACAAATTGTTTTGCTTCGATTAGGAAGTAGGCTTATTAACTGAGAAAGTTGGCAAGTATGAGGCTAGTATGTAGCCAGCCTTGCTTCCTGAATACCAAAGGAAGACTGAAACACTCTACCTTCACTGGAGCTAAAATAATCCCCAAATAGGTAAGTCTTAAATATTCATGAAGCCTTTCCTACTTTGAGTTGTTAAGGAAGGAGTGCAGATACAAGGGCATCTTAGCTGCAAAGAAT
Organism: Balakata baccata; assembly: GCA_949630135.1. Classification (NCBI taxonomy): domain Eukaryota; kingdom Viridiplantae; phylum Streptophyta; class Magnoliopsida; order Malpighiales; family Euphorbiaceae; genus Balakata; species Balakata baccata. The sequence goes on from CATIWF010044963.1 coordinate 6,296, forward strand.
GAGATGGAATCATACAAGAATTAAATTGAGCAAACAGAGAATGAACTCAAAATAAGGACTTGTATTCATTAAGGTTCTCAAAATGAGATTGTCACATTACAAGCAAAATAGCAATGGAGCAGTAAATGGAAAACAGTAAGCTAGAACAGATAACAAAATAAACATCAAAGGAACTGCAACAGCTCCAATGCCTGGGGATGATCCCCTTCTCTGGCAACCCAGAGACCTTTTACAAAAAGCCAAATGTGCTGGTTCACTGTATATCTCTTGTTCCCATCTTCCCTTGGCATATTTCTATCAGAATGAAATTCAATTATAAAAGACCATCTGTTAAAATTCATAAGCTACAGAGATCACATTCATCGATTTGCTAGTGACTTGCATGCCCTCCAACAACACTAAATGCCGTTATTATTTCCACTTATTCAATCATCAATCTCAACAGCCCAATATACATATGGCTTAAAAGGCATCTGGACAATATACAAGTTGCAGCAATCGACACAGTATCCAGCTATCTAGGTGAATATTATATTTTACCCCAATATCAAACTGTATAACTAATTTCCCTTTTAATACAATGCTTAAGAAGTGATTAAATTAGCCAATTATTTGGCACAATGCAGCTCAATAACAGCAGCAACAAGAAGAAAATTACTGAGGCAACTGTTAATTCGAAAACAATTTTTTTGCAATTGTTTCACACAGAATTTGCTAGGACAAACAAAAACCAAAAGACTAGATCAGAACAAGTTTATCCAACCACTAACAAAAGAAAAAAAAAAAACCAGATAATGAAAACAATAAACATCCGGAAATCATAAAATTTCAATGATAAGAAAAAAAGAGAAGAATCTAAATGGGTTCATTACAATCATTTATACAAGTACACAGTGTTCTTCGAATCTCAAAGAGGCTTGATGCAATTTCTAGCTGACTAAACTAAAAAAATTAAAAATAAAAAAAAAACTGATCTCCTTCCCTACAAAATTGTATCCTAAGAATTTTATTCAAATATTCCTTAGTCCTTACCAAATAAAGCATATATATCTCAGCAGCCAAACAGAGTCAAAATAACATCTCAAAAATTTGAAAAAAGAAGTAGTGACAAGTAAAATTAATCACATTGCCTCATGCCCGAAAAAATTAACAAACGAAAATATATAAAAGTTCATTGACAACTTTCTCGACAGGATACTAATCAGAAAATAATATTATCTTGTAAAATCAACCATAGAGTAGCATAGAAAATCTATCATGATTCAATAATAGAACAGCTACACATGACTAGCATCAAAGACTGCCTCCATGAGAAATGCAAAGGTTAGAAAGGCCTTCAGCTCTTCAAGCGCAATTTTCTTTCAAAAATAGTTTTTATTTTACCTGGAAGCCGAATCTGCTGCATCCCTCCTACAAAACTGAACTGAAATGTGGCATTTTCATGAGATTTATCAGTTATCACATATAAGTAAATCGAAAAATGAATTAAAAGAATTTTGTATTGTATTATTCAACATTACCTAAAATAGAATAAAACTCTTTTACGGTACAATTGAAATTGAAAGTCTGCAATTTGTTCCCCAAATATACTCATAATCACCGCTTCTACATGTTCCTCCGTGTATGCACAATTAAAAGACTGGACATAGAAAAATGATCATTAGACATAGTAAGACAAACATAAAATAAAATCTTTAAAGATATATTACTTAAACCCTTCCAACTTACCTTATCATCAAACATATGAACTGTCATATTCCTCCAACATCTGATCATTTCAGAATTCACTTTAACATAATTTGGACCATTTGTCTCATAACTTCCTTCTGCAGGTCTTAAAACAACCGGAATCTTTCTATCCCACCCCGAATTGTTACCTAACTCACTCACTGCTTCTCTATAAGGACGAGATTTATGCAGATATCTAAGTGTAGACTTCTTTTTATGTGCTTCTACCATGAAACTCAATCTTTGATCCGATCGTAAAAGCGCAATGTGATTTTCGATGAATTCTGAATTGCCACTATACAAAAAAAAAAGAATAAATAAATAAATAAAACAAATGCAATCACAACAAAAATTTACAAAAACAAGTATGACAAATTAAATACCTGCGAAAAAACAACAGCTTTTGCAAGAAATCTCTCATGTCCTCATATTCATCAGAGTTTGCACCCGTTTGTTCAAAAATTTTTAGCACCACATGATAAGCCCAAACGAAATCTCGCTTAACCCGAGCATTAAAATTATCATCAGAAGACTTCACTTCCATAAATTTTACATTATAAAATTTCAAAACTTGACCTTTCCAAACCAAATTAGCTAAAGTAAAGCCATTGGTGCAATATTCCTTGGCATGTAAATGAACTAAGAACCTAACAATATCTCTAAAACAGTTTCTATATTCATCAGTAATTGTATATATATCTCTATGGAGACCAGCGATACTGAAAGCTTTGGTTATCCTTTTTTGAGCCATAAAATCATCAAATCTACTGTCAAATCTTTCGTGTAATATTTCAATTTTATCGTCTAGATTTGGGCACTCATTAACATACTTGCATTCCAATAAGTTTTTATGACTAAAGGTTCTCAACACTTTACAAGTAGCTTCAACTTCACTTCTCTTCATGACCACTACAGCCACTTTAACTGTATCAGATCCATCTTGCAATTCTCCCAAATTTTCCCCCAGATTGTAGTGATAAGTGTAGTGACCGCTACGTCTGCGAATCGTAGCTACATGCAAAAAGGTCAAAAAAAAATTAAATGACCCACACCAAAAGAAAGAAAAAAATGAAAAAAGAATTTTGAAATTAATACCTTGATGTTGCCCTTCCATTTGAGCTATAAGTGGAAATTGGAAAAATCAACAGTAAAAGGGACACACCTGATTTAAATTGAATTAAAAGAAAAACATTAGTTCTGAATTAAATTATCTAAAATTTGAAATTAAACTAAAATATTAGATTCCCTTCCTTTCTTTCCTGATTTTTTCCTTCTCTATTTCTTCTCTTCTCTATTTTCAAAGACAAAGACAAAGAACTCCCTAACAAGAAAGCATCTTAAGTGTATTCAAACAATAATCTGACTATTTACACATACAGACAAATTTTAGTGAAAGTTTCTATCAGTAATGAACTCTATCAAGTTTATAGACCCAGAAAACTCTTTTTGTATACAAGTATAATCATTAATCAACATATATAATTCTTCCGAATCCCACAACCCATTAAAAAATCTCAACAGCCAAAAAAAAAACTTTGCAGGAAAATAGAGCAAAGGAGGCACCTCTTTGAAAGATATATCCCAAAAAGGCATCCCAAGCATTCAAGCGACAGAAGGGCAAAGTAAAATGAGAGAGAGCAAGACACAAGGAGTTACATAGTGTACCTGATAGGAGTGGCAGACTGGAGACCGTCGAAGACGTGAGAAATGTTGATTTCAAGCTCTTAACTCTACTCCTTTGCAATGAAGTTCTATTAACACCACTTAGGCCTCTCCATAGAGAAGGAAGGAAGAATACTCGGCCTACAAATGGAGACGGAGGCAGGCTTGAGGAGGCTAGCTAGCAGATCTTTTTCTTTTTTTACTAGGGTTTATCAATATATTGTGGGATTGATTATACTTGGATAGAAAAGGGTTTTCTATGAACAACATTCCCTGTTTGGCATTGAGTTTGCCATCTTTGGATCAAAAGCTGGTTTAAAGATGTTTGGTTAAAGGACTAAACCACCCAAACCTGAGTTTGAAAAGGACAGCATTTTTTATGCTTCTCCAAAACCCGCGCGTTTCACAAAACAGGGAAGCAGTTTTTAAGTTTTTTAAAGTCCAAAATACCCTTAATAAATCATCTTATTTGCTATTATACCATCATATAAAATATCTCAGTTTTTCTTTCGAACCCTAAGCATCACAGATACACGGAGAATAAATTAGAAGACAAACTAATTTTGCCCACACATAAGTAGAGAAAGTATTAGGAAAATAAGCTATAGGAATTAATCTAGAGATCCTGCAACAGTAGGTTATGAATAAATGTTGTGAAAACAATACATGGCCAATTGTAATATATGATCCTTCTTAAGTACCAATTGTGCATTAAGTACTACATATATGAAAGTTGGAGAGGCCTTTAGAGGCCAGATTATGTTCTTTTTTAAGACCTCACTAGTACAAAATATATCTTAGGTGAAAATTTGATAGGTCTGTTCTAGACAAAACAAACACATAAAGTCAACGCGTTAGCATTTTTGTAAATAAAATTATAAACATTTTACTCAGATAAGTCTGTATTTAAAAACAAATGCATATGATATAGCTCAATAAGTCTATTTCAAAAAAAAATATAGTCACATTTGAACTAAATGTAATTTAATAATTTAAATATTTAGGTAGGAATATAAGAAATAGTGTCATTTAGAGAGGTGGATGAGAAACGGGCCAGACACATCTGGTCCAAGCCTAACCAGACGCGTCCAGCATTAGCAGAACAACGTCGTCCCGCCTAACAGAGCCGGATGCATCTGTTTTCTAATAAGGCAGAAGCATTCAGCCCTGTTGGGCCAAACACGCCTAGCTTTGAAGAAGCAAATGCATCCGACCTAGATGGGCTAGATGTGTTTCCTTTATTAGGAAGTAGACATGTCCGACATAAGTAGAATGACATCGTCCTATCTAGCAAAGCCGAATGCTTCTGCATTATTAGGGAGCAGATGCGTCCGGCCCTGCTGGGCTGGACAACATCATTCCCTTTAAGCCGGATGGGCTTGGACCAGACGCTTCTAGCCCCCTTTTTAAAACCCTAATTTGCACACTTCTCCCTCATTTCTCTCTTCCTTGTCATAGACAACTATAGTTTTTTCTTTTCTTCATTTTCGGTTCTCTTAAGGTAAGTTTTTTTTTTTTTGTCTCTTTCAGTTTTCTTTCTCTTCTTCATTTTGTTTTTTTTTCTCTGTATCATTTTTTTTTGTTCAACAAACTACTTTTTGGTTCTCCATTTGGGTTCTCCATTGTTCCATTTCGGTTCTTGGCATTTTCCATTTTTTTTTTTTACTCTTTTGTTAATTTACTTGAATATTTAGAGATGAGTATTATATTCGGTTATTGATGTATGTTATTTTTGGAGTTAAGTATTATTGTTGATGCTTAGATATGAGTATTATGTTGCCACAGACATGTTATGGAAGATATGGATTGTTATGTTTAGAGATATATATTGTGTTTATGTTTATTTATGGGTATATGTTATTTTTAGGAGGGGTTCTGTGGTGCACCTGGTATAATTTATATCTATATTTTTTGAACTATTGATCATCAATTTTTAATCTCACTCATTGATAATTAATTGGTGAGATTAAAAGTTGATGAATTAATGTTTCAAAATACTTTGTGTAAATTACACTAAGTGCATCACATAATTCCTTTATTTTTATAGATGTGTATTATTGTTGATGTTAGAGATGTGTATTATTTTACCATAGACATGTTATAAAAATATGAGTTGTTATATTTAAAAGCAAAGAATATTACTTTATGTTTAGTAATGCTCTCAAAGTTTTTGATAAAAATCCTAAATGAAATGTATTGATAGTGTTAGTGTTGCTTTATTGATGGAAATGAAATATTAAAAAAAATAATGAAATAATATATTAATATAACAATATAATAATATTGAAATTATATAATTATATAAAGAAAGTAAGAAACATTAAATTATTATAAAGTTTTAAAAAATAGCATTTTGATTTAATAAAATTAATTATATAATAAATTATAAAAATTACAAAGTTTAACTTAAAAGAAATGAAACCTTTATAAAATTTAATTTAATTAAATGTTAATATAATGAAATTAATTATATAATCAATTATATAATTATAAAGTTTAACTATAATAACATTAAATTATAACATATTTTTTGTTATATTTTTATTATAGGAAATTATGTCTTCAGCAGACAATGACCATCACACAATCAAGAAGAAGGAAAGAGAAATGCAAAATGTAAAAAATTGCTTAATGGAAACCCCTTTAGACCAAATGCAGATGCATTCAAATCTTATCTTGGACTTGTAGCACATTCAAAAATCAAGATTATGATGTCAATTTGGAGCAAAGTTAATAAGGGCCTTAAAGATATAATCTGAGAGGACATCAAGGTAAATTTTGAAGAAAATACATGATTTTTACACATTCATCCATTATATACTATGCAAATGATACTAAATAAGAACTTTAAAATATAAATAATACTAATAACTTTAAAATGTTGGTTTACAAGGGAGGCCTTTATTGTTGAAGATACTTTGGACGTAAAGAAAAAAATACTTAAAAATGTGAAAAGAAGGTGAAAAAATTTCAAATATTGCCTCGTCAAAAAATATATAATAATGGTTAATAATTTCCAGCAATTGTCCCCATTAGAAAAAAAAATGGCTATTTATCTATTAAGGATTGAGAGGAATTCAAAAGAGCACATGAAAATCATTTGAGGTACAAGTTTTTTTAAACATATACCTCGTAGTGTTTTATGCAAATTAGTAATAATGATTTCAAATTATTAAATGTAAAAAATATTTAAATCTCATTTGATTGTTTTATTCAAATTAACACATTTTATTATGTTTTATGCAATTTGATAATACTATTATATTTATATTTTATGTATTTCTTAACAGTAAATAAGGGTCATGACAAAGCCAAAAAATAGAAGGATGTTCACCTCCATTATTTAGGTTGAAAGGGCTATGCAAGTAAAAGGTCGGAATGGCTCATTGAAGATCTCATTGTTTCTTTCTCCTCTATGGCAATAATGTACTCTGATGTCACCTCATCATATAATCGGAGTTTTGATTGGGTATGAGCTAGAACAAACAAAAACATATCAACAAAATTATGTAATTCTAGTCGAAAAGATGAGATAGATGGCACAAAAAATAGTATATATAAATTGTCAAGCAAATCTAAATAGCAAACACTTTTACTTAGCTGAAATTGGTTTTTTTATCCTTTATTATTTTTAATAGGAGTCATTATGGGAGGATGTAAATAAGGGAATATGGGTACTATAGGGACATGATGATATATTGACCTGCGCACTTGGCAAACCCGATCATTTTGGCTCTGTTCGTGGTATTGGCAGTGGGGCCACTATATCCAGTTTTTTAGGTATATAAACAAGAGAAAACTATATACCTCAATCTCAGAAGAACAAACAACAACATTGAAAGAGGAAGTAGCTTCCTAAGTAAGTCAAGAATTACGGGCTAAATTTGCTCAGCAAATGGCTGAGTTTAAGGCCATGATGATGATGCAGTATGAGACTAATGGCAAGTCCTCTCAATTTGTATCTGAGGTGAAGGTAGAAGCGGGTCCCTCACTTAGTCTCCATATGCCTAGCAGCTGCCACTCTATTGATCCATCATTTCCGATGGGAGATGAATAGGTAAAAATTATGAAGTTTATTCATTTCTACTTACACGCACATTTATTTCCATTTACAAACACTCATATTTACACTTACTTTAACACTTAATATTACACAATGTTGGATTTTGATGATAATGCAAATATCTGGGCCATGCCATCTTGCACTTAATCGTGAAGGACAAACAATTATAGTGGCAAAGGGCACGATTCATTCAAGTGTTCTAGATGTATTGCTGTATGGCATTCCTATGGCTCCAAATAACTTGAAAGTATCTATGGATCTCTCTTATACTTAATATGAATTAGAATCATTTCTTGTGTCTACAAGCAAATTCCTTACTGGTGGAAAGGCACATGGTAGTTTTGTTTAATAGCTACAATATCTCGTCATCCATAGGGAGGCATAAATTAATATTTTTCTATCTCATTCCTTAATTTTTTAATAAATAGTATTATCACTTTATTTGATTTAATTCATAGTACATTATAATAATATACTATTAATTTATAGGAAAATATAATTCAACCATTAAAAAAAGCATAATTTGATCAAGGTGGCGGTTTCATAAAAGAATAAGTTACGAAGCCATTGGTTGAAGCAAAAATTTTATTAAGTTTGAGCGGATGCATGCTCAGCTTGCATGACTTTGTTTCCAAGCTAGATGAGGGGTACATGTTTCAAATTGCTCTTTTCTGATGGTTATTTTATTATCCAAAAGGCACGAACAACAACCTCTTTATTGGCAGAGAAGATATTTCTCAGCTCCTCTCCATGGATGGCTCGATATTTCGGTCATCAAAATTTTTATGTTGTAAGTTATTATAATATAAATAGTTAAAAATGGTAATTATTGAACTATTTATATTGTAATTCAATTTCAACTTATGTTAGTTTTGTGCTTCATACATATAGGTACCTTTATAAAGTCTACAACCAATCATTTGCACCGATTGGTTTTCTCTGTCCAAGTTATTAAAATAAGATATGTACGAAGGAGAAGAAATTGATATAGAATTATATAGTAGATGCTCTGCTGGCATAAATAGATAGGAATTTCATTTTACTTTCATATATTTAAAAGTAAGATCAATTTTAGTATTATAATATTTTGCATTACATTTTATTATGATTTTTTTATTAATTTAATAGTATTTTGTATATTTACAATCAACACTGGATGTTGATTGTTATTAACTATATATAAAATGAGATATACTTTATGGATCCTCTCAATAATTCTAGTAGACAATTACCTATTAAAAAACCTATTAATATATAAGTTATCATACTTGTGCTCATATTTTGTTTTAAATTTTGTGTTATATTAACTGCATATTTTAATATATAAACTTATCTTTTATTATATATAGATTATATAGATATTCTGCTGGGAAAGGCATTTCAAATTCTTTATATTGGAAATTCATTGACGTAAGAATTTTATCATTTTTATATATACTAGCTAGATCTGAATTTCATCTTCTACTTTGTATTGATATCAACTTTTGTAATTGTTATTTTTTACAAGTGTCCAAGGCAATACCCAGATATATGTACAATATAGTAACTCACCATAGCATGGATGTTCAATTGCTCACAATAATATTATTTCTAATACTTATATGCAATTTATTACAATTTATACACATATTAACATTATAATTCTTTTAATATTTTTAATTTTGTATTTCATAGACAACTTTTGAGACCAAACCATATACTCAGAAACAAATTGATGAAGTTTTGGGAAAAGTTGTGTGACTTTTTTGCTCATGAGTGTATATAAATTTAATTCAAATTTTAATATTTTTAAATGTTTCAATATTGGAATAAGTAAATTGTATTACACTTTTTTTGTTTATAAATTTAGTTGTTCCATTATGTTTTTACACAATGAGTATTGTTTATGAATTATTGAATTTGAGTTGATTTATTAATTGTTTAGGATGCTTATGAATTTAAGTTGAATTTAGAATTCTTGAATTTGAGTTAACTGATGAATTGTAGTATACTTTAGATGTTTAAAAGCCTCTAATGGCTTTAGTTGAAGTGTATATTGTAAGCTTGAATTTGTAGTTATAGAATATTGCTTTGTAATTGAATTTAGAATACTTGAATTTGAGTTTGATTGATGAATTGAAATTTACCTTAGATGTTTGAAAGCTTATAATGGCTTTAGTTATGTATTGAGATGGTTTGAATTTATATGTATTTGGTATATGCAAAAAAAATTTAAGAATATTAAAAAAAAAAAAAGATAAGTTTGTTATTTCACAAAACAGTCTTATCAAACTTAGATAAGTCTATTTTTTATAAAACAGATTTATTTGATCATTAACAGATGCGACTGTTTTTAACAAAGAATAGACTTATATGAGCTAATCGGATGCGTCTATTTTTAACAGTCGCATAAGATCCAATAGTTAAATACGACTCTTTCTTATATGTGTGTTCATGGATAAACGCATCTGATCCCAAAAAAACAATCACAAAACACTATTTTATGTACTAGTGCCTTTGTCCAAATGTAACCATTCTTTTTAGGCGAAGTTTCGGACCAAGAAGAAATTTTTGGGTCAATGCAAGAAAAATATAAGATCATTTTGAGTTGAAAAAGAATTGAATACAACAAGAACTGCAGGTGTACCATAGCATTGCGAATTTTCCTGTTTCATTTTGGTTACAATATTTGCACTTGGCATTCTTCTTGTTTGGAGTAAAGCTCACTTGGAGGAACATGAATAGTTCAGAATTCTAGTGTATATAGCCACAAACTTGATTATTAGAAAGCAAAACCCAAATAAATAAATAAAAGGGATGGATTAATCTTTTTTTGGCATGTTGCATTTGATTTTTTTTTTTTTTTTGAGATTTTATAGATAAAATATTTTCTTTTTGCCTATTAGAAGTGAATAGTCGTGCATGTAATCTTTTTGTTATCTTACTGTGATGTCCTTTGTAATAATTGATTTCCTTAGATACTTGATCGGATGTGACAATATTCTGGCTCAATTGCATACTAGGCACCCTGAACTCTACGACAAGGTTGGTGGGCTTTTGACGATGCATATAGATGATGTTGGAGCATTACACCCATCTGGCTTTCAGGCATGAGATAGAAGATAAAGCTCACTGGGCATGAGATAGAAGCATGAGAAGATAAAGCTCACTGGGCAACCAATATAATTAGCGACATCTATAGGCAGAAGTGAGTTTATTTGCTTGTTCCTAGAACCTTTTTTTTTTCTCCTTTTCTTGGTATTGGGTTCAAATATTATTTTACATATTTGTTTCTACATTCAGGTTGGACTTAGGCGCAAAATTGGTGATGACTAATGATCTACCCATGCTCTGATATAGTCCACGAGAAGATTTTGAATCCATTCTACTTCACCTTGATTTACCATTGACAATGGGATGGTTGATTAGGATCTTTCATAGTTAAGCTTCTTACATGTCAAAATTAGCTTGTAATGATTTGAATAGCATACATGGTCAAATGACTTGATCAAATTTCATATATAATTTTTTGTACTATCATGTTGCTTTTCTTTTTTATTTATGTTTTCTTTTTACAAGTTTTTGTTAAGTTAAATAATATTCTTAAATAATAATAATAATAATAATAATAATAATAATAATTTTGATTTAATAATTATGTAAATTATCGGCAATGTTCAGTTATACAATAAAATATATTCATTAATTATTTCAAGGAAAAAAAAGGTATGCTATATTATATATTTCAACCAAATTTGAAAATCTACTGAAAGAAAAAAAAATCATATTTACGGTTTAAAAATTTTTGAAAATATTATTAGCTTAAGTTTATATATTAAATATTTGTAGATTATGTATATTAATAATATTGTATATTTAATATATTGATTAAGTTTCGTATATTGTACTAGAATGTACTATTCTCTTTATCCTTCATAAAAAAATTGTTTAAAGAAAAATAAATGGGTATATAATTAACATTTATTAAATTCCGTATTAATTTTTCTTAAATTTTTTTTAAGAAAAATAAATGGAAATAAAATTAACATTTATTATATTTAATATTAATTTTTCTATAGTCAAATGGTAATTTTAAATATAAAATAGTAAAAATAATTATATTTTTGATGTATGTCCATTTTTATTATTTATACCTAAAAGCACTTCTAATATAACGCTGCCTTTTTTTCTTTTTTTTTTCTGTCTTACAGTAATTTAGTTTACCAAACAAAAAATTGAATTTTTGCTCAGCACTTCTGCAACAATGCCAAACAAGCCCGCAACAGATTTCAATATTTTTGAAGTCCAAAAATGTCCTTAATGAATTAACTTATTTACCGTTATGGGGTCCTATATATAAGACATCTATTTCCTCATTCTCTCAACCCTAAGCAGCGCACGCTCTCTCTCATCTATGTTAAAGTTTCTGTTCACTTCAGCTGTTCAATGACTATAATATTGTTTCTTGTGATCCTTTTAATACAAATTTTGTAAGTAACCTTTACTTTAACAATTTGTCTGCTGCTGAATTTGCAGACATATTTTCTGAAAGCTACCCTTGGGACAGATGCTACTGTAAGTATCCATCAATATGTAAAGGTCAATGTGTTCTTAATTTGATTCTTTTTATTTTAAGGTTATAAATCAGGCAACTCATTTACATAGCTTACTTAACAATTTACATACTAATTACTAAAATGATGATGCTTCTTTTAGTGTTGTTTTCTAAATGCTGTTGATCTAGAGGCAGGTATAGACGAATAGACATTAAATTAGCAATTTGTTCGTATGTCTAGAAGAATAGACATCAAATTAGCAATGGTGTTACAATGCTGCCGATGGAATTTGTTCGTATGTATTTCTATTGTTTTGATGCATGAATTGTGCACCATACAAATTAGCAATTTGTAAAGTTTCTACAATCCTTTTCTTTTTCTGTTGCCAAATGTCAAGTACCAGTAGTCATCAAATTTTTGGCATTATCTGGAAACTTACAAGATACTATAGCAGTGAAATTCGGTGATTCTAATTAACAATTTGGGTGGTTAAGCAATAAAGATAAATCTCAAGGAAGCATTTTGCCACAGTATATTTCTTCTTCAAATTACTAAAGGGTTTATGCATGCTCCATTATTTGGATTAATGAACTTTATTCAGTTATTTGTAGTGTCAGGATGAGGGTCCCCATAATCCTTTTTTGTTATGCCAGGGCAAGATAAATGTCTTTATATTGCTCATAAGTAACGAAAATAATTTAAAAATATATTTGGATTGAAATGAGATTTAGGTCTCAGTTAAAATTATAAATTTTAAAAAAATCTAATTTAATTGAAACATGCAATCAAATATTGCATGACATGAAAATATATTTTTTATATTAACTTTAAACATTTATCCATAACTTTTATAAATCATATTTAGTAACATTTATGGATAACATCTATTTGCTAAGATCATCCCATGATTTTAAAAACAAAATGAAAAATAAAATGATTAATACAAACTTTTTATTACCGAATTCACCAAATGTGCAAACTAAGCAAAAATACCAAAAATTTTAGTTGCGTTGATGAAACTCATTTGTTAGTCTAAGATGTATGATTATCAATATCTCCCTTTTTCAAATTTTTAAACTTCAACGCTTTTAGAACCTTTCTTAGTGTTTTTGCTCAAATAAGAAAACAAGAAAATTTGGAGCAGACCAATTTTCAAATTTTTAAACTTCAACACTATTAGAACCTTTCTTAGTGTTTTTGCTCAAAGAAGAAAACAAGAAAATTTGGAGCAGACCAAATCTACCCACGCACAAAAGAGAAGAATGATGAAAATCTGAAGGAGAAGGAGATTTTCAACCTTATTAAATAAAGATGGCGAACGTGATGAAAAAAAAAATGACTTTTTTTGTTAATTTTTTATTTATAATGCAATAATTGTATAGCTTATTTTCTAACTACCGCAATTAATCATAAAATCGATCTTCTTTTATATTATATGTGTTAATTATTTTAATATACTACTATAGTTAATTTAATTAACAACTTAATTAAATTATTATAATTTTAATTAACACTTTAATTAAAATTATAAATAGAAAAATTAGTTAAAACTAATCAATATTAATTTTAACTCAAATAGTATAAGTGATCATTTATAATTTAATTTTTAATTAAATTAATCCCCACATCTAAATATGGACTAGACAAATAATTTATTTTGGATGTGACTTATAAGGTCAATAACTTTACCGGAATAAAAATATAATATTAACTTCTTAATATTATATTGGACATCATTTTCAAATTTCTTGTATATTCGGATACATTAAATATTCTTCCAAAATTCTCCTTTTAATAACAAATAAAATCTCAAATATTAATTTGACTTTTAAATCATAATATTAAGTCTTCTCGTTATGATTCCGATATTTATTAGAGTCACAACATATCAAATCATATTAGTCAATATACTAATGAGTGATAATTTGTGTTCTGATTAAAATAAGACTTATTATTATTAATCTAATTAATAATATCAATCTTACATAAAAAAAAAGTTATATTTTTTCAGTCCAGAAATTTATTTTATTGAACCAAAATATAAATTCTATTAGGATCTTGCCCTGGTACTGCAGGGTAACGAGTCATACTATTAGTAATCTCATATCTAACTACATAATTAACTTTGGTGACTACGAGCCGGATTACCAAGCATAAATAGCTCAGTATAAGATAAGAGCACATCCACAAACTACCCATGAAAGGACAGTCTTGGATTTCAAGTCATAAAAGACTCATATATTATGACCAAGATAATAACTATTAACATCGATCACTATCTGTGCAGTTTTTATCAAGCATTACTATTCGATATCCTTAACTCTTTAAGAACCAACTAGTTTATTTAGATATCATTATATCATGAAAATTGAGATTGCTTCTCAAAATAAATCATATGATAACCTACATGTTCAATGAATGCTCAATTCATTGTCCTATTCCGGATATAAACATTTTAAGCTTATTTTTTACTAGAGATATATCTCTTATTATTATCAACTTGATAATAAATTATCTGTAGATAATCAAATGGTCGTATATTTCATAATATAATGTAACTACTGCATTCATAATTTAATCAACAGCTTGAATATTTTTATTATGAATATGAAATATACATGTGTTCTTTTTAGTGTATTATTTAATATATATAAAAAAAGTGAATACAATAGGGCATACACATCACTCATAACAAACTCCTACTTGCACTAGTGTCATTCACTACAGTATCTAGGGCCTATCTTCTGAAGATGGTGGTCTAACTGTATTTATGTCATAAGCTTCGTGAATGGATCAACTACATTATTAGCTGATGGAACTTTCTACACCGAGATATAACTTCGGCCAACTATCTCTTTAATTAAATGATAACGTTGAAGCATATGTTTGAAGTTTTTGTGAGACCTTGGTTCCTTAGATTGTGTAATTGCCCCATTGTTGTCAAAATACAAATGAATGAGACTATGAATAAATGGAACCACATCTAAATTCATAAGGAAGTTCATTAACCACACAGCTTCTTTGGCGGCATATGAGGTTGTTATATATTTGGCCTCTATAGTAGAATCAGCAATTGTCTTTTGCTCAGAACTTTTCCATACTACTATTGCATCATTCAGGGTGAACACATGCTTCAATTCATCCTTATTTAATTGAAAATTAGAATCTGTGTATCCAACCATACTCAGATCGTCTCCTCCATAAAACCAAGAATAAATCTTTAGTCATTCTCAAGTATTTAAAGATTGTCTTGACTGCTGTCCAATGCCCTTCACCTAGATCAGACTGATAATTGCTATTGAAGCTAACAGCAAAGGTTATGTCTGGTCTAGTACATAACATAACATATATTTGACTACTTATAGCTGAAGCATAAGGTATGCCAGCCATTCGTGCGCTTTCTTCAGGAGTTTTTTAGACTCATCTCTTTAGAAAAATGCACTTCATGCCTCACAGGTATTAGTCCTCTTTTAAATTTTCCATCCCTAATCTTTTTAGGATTTTTTCCAAATAGAGGGCTTGGGACAGCCCTAAAATTCTCTTAGCTCTAACTTTATACAGCTTAATACCAAGAATGTAGGCTGCTTCTTCTAAGTCTTTCTTGGAAAAGGTGGATGATAACCAGACTTTTATGTTGGTTAGAAAACCAACATCATTTCCCATGATTAGAATACCATCAACATACAAGATTATGAAAGCAATCGTGCTCCCACTAACTTTCTTGTACACACAAGTCTCATTAGGATTTTGAATAAAGTCATAACTCTTTATGGCCTCATCAAAACACTTATTCCAGCTTCTTGAAGCTTACTTAAGACCGTAAATGGATCTCTAAAGCTTGCACACTTTGGAACTATCTTCAAAATCAGATCCTTTAGGTTGCTCCATATAAATTCCTTCTTCAAGAAATTTATTGATAAAGGCAATTTTGACATCCATCTGTCATATCTCATAATCATAGTCTGCTGCAATAGTTAAGAGTATTCTAATACTTTTAAGCATGGCTATAGGAGAAAATGTCTTTTCATAGTCAATCCCTTCTTGTTGGCAATTTCTTTTCACTACAAGCCTAACTTTATAAGTAGCAACATTCCTTTCAGAATCTAATTTACGCTTATAAACTCATTTGCAACCTATTAAAACTATTTCTTCATAAGGGTTTATAAGATCCTAAACTTGATTCTGGTATATGGAATCTATCTCAACTTGCATTGCTTCTTGCCACTTAAGAGTATTAATATTAGACATTGCCTTCTCATAAGTGACAAGATCTTCTAGTTGATCATTACTACCAAATATGAATAACCCTTGGTCATGTTCAATAGTAAGTCCATACCATCTAGGAGGGCGTCAACCTAGGAGCTGAAGTGATAGCCTTTGACATGTTAGATTCAATTAGCTTATCAATCTCTATTGGTTCAGCCACTTGGATTTATTTTTCAGATGACTCTTCATCCAAAATAATGTCTACCTTTGCCTCATTATTTAAGAAACTTTTCCTCAAGAAAAATGGCATATCTATTCATTATAATAATTTGTTTGTCAAGTAGATAAAAATAATATTCCAAATTATTTCTAGTAGTAGCATATCCAATAAATCGGCCTTTAGTGGACCGTTCCTCTAATTTATCTGTATTTTTCCTTTTAATATAGATGGGATAACTCCATATCTTAAAATAAGATAATATAGGAGTTTTACCCGTCCATATCTCATATAGAGTAGTATTCACAGATTTAGAAATTACTTTACTAAGAATGTATAACGATGTTTCCAAAGCATATCCCCGAAAGGAAATAGGTAAGTCAATATAACCGATCATACTATGTACCATATCCAATAAAGTACGATTTCTCCTTTCACTCACACCATTTAGTTGAGGTGTGCCTGATGGAGTAAACTGTATGACAATTCTATTTTCTTTGAGGTATTCTTTCCTAATTTATTTTCAACTTAGGCCTTATACTCTTTGAACTTTTCAAAGACTTCAGATTTATATTTCAATAAATACAAATACTCATATCTAGAGTTATTGTCTATAAAGGTAACAAAGAATTGATAACATCCTCAAGCCATTTTCTTAAATGGTCCACAAACATCAGTATAAATTAATTCAAGAAGATTCTCTACATACACCATTTGACCAGTAAATAGAGCTCTAGTCATTTTAGCTTATAGACAAGACTCACAAATAGAATCATTAGACTGAGAATCTAAACATTTTAGAATTCTCATGTCTACCAACTTTTGGATTCTTACATTAGAAATATGACCAAGTCTTAAGTGTCATATTCGTGTCATACTTAAATCATCATGCTTAGTTTGATTAGACTTGCCATTTATGTTGCTCAATAATAACTTTTTATTATTTATCTTATTAGGCTTATCACAATATAAATATAACCCATGATGTTTAGTTCTAATGCCAATAAGATTATTATTAAAATAAATGTAATACACATTTTTGCAAACTAAGAATTCATAATTATTGTTTGTCAAAGTGGATACTGAAATAATATTCTTATAGGCATTAGGAATATACAAAACTTCAAATAATAAGATTCCATGATGGTTTAATAAAATGGAAATATCTTCCACTTACTCAGCTGCAACTCTTGCTTTATTACTAAGAGTGAGTTTTATTTCTCCATCATATAGCAATTTTCTACGCCTTAGATCCTGCACAAAAGAATAAATATGAGCAGTTGCTCCTATGTCTAAGACCCAAGCATATAATGAGTTAAAAGAATGATCATAATTTAAATCAATATTTAAATTCAAAGGATGAGAGATACTGAAGGACCAACAATTTCTTTGCCTTTGGTCTTCTCTAAACTTTTTAGATAAACCGGACAATTTCTCTTCTAACGACCATCCTTTTGATAATAGAAACAAGTTCCTTTGTCAACCTTTGGCTTAAGTTGACTTTTTGCCTTCCCCTTACCCTTTTTGGGATGCAAAGAAGAGGGAGTGAAACTTTTTCCCAAAGTGGTATTCTTCTTACTTTTCTTTAGGTGAGAAGAAGAAGCTACCACCAATATTTTTGCCTCTTTCTTTTGCAGATTAATCACAGTATTTTGGTGATAAACCAAATTTTATTGCAGCTCTTGCAAAGTGCACTCCACTTTATTCAAATGGAAGTTTGAAATAAAACTTTCATAAGAACTTGGAAGTGATGCTAAGATATGGTCTATTTTAATTTCAGCATCCATAGAGAAATTGAGATGTTCAAGGCAATAAATAAGTCTTATCATCTCACCAACATGTTCACCAACATCTTGGTCTTCCTTCATTTTCATTTGTATTGAAATAGTTAAAGTAGGTAGTCCTATTAGCCTCACCATAACTTTCCTTTACTAACTCTAAAATGTCATCACAAGCTTCTATTTTTTTCATATTGCTCTTGTAGCTTATTTTCTATAGAAGCAGGTATATAGCACTTTGCTTGAGTGTTTTTATCAACCCAATCATCATAATGTTGTTTTTCAGCCTCATTTGCATCAGCAGCAGGCGCTGCAGGTTTTGGCTTACTAGCAACATCTCACAAGCACTGCTAAATAAGCACTAGCTTAAGGTTCCTTAACCAGTCTACATAATTAGGCCCAGTGAGCCTATTACGGTCCAAAAGCGATTAGAGTGGTGATGGTGTAGCTATATTATTAGAGAAAAATAACTGTAGAAATAATAAAATATATCAGTTTAATTATATATTAATGGTCAAACCGATTAACCAAAATGATTTGGATATATAATCATAATAGTTTCTTCCACTAATTTAGCTCATTCTACACTTCTCTCATAGGAAACGAAACTTACATTGGAGTGAATTTCTAATGGGTAAATTGAGTCTTAATAATACTTTAATTAATATTCCTTAGCTTCCCATGTGGCAATCTTGAAATATTAACATATTAATGAGAGGACAACTCTTTATCAAATACAACAATTGTAAACTCAATTTAGTTCCTTTTTTTTTTAACTAGCTTCTAATACACTAACCCTCAGTTTTATAAAATAGCATTCTTATGCTAACATATTAGAATAATTCTACTCATAAGATCAGTGGAATAAATGGAGTTAATCTAGTGACATTCTTGCAACACTAGATGTTCATCCATTATACAAGTCAAATACATTATTTGACTTTATCATTAATATATAACAACTTGCATATTAATGCTTCATGGAGAGCCTCAATGTAAACATCTTACATCTTTATTGGATTCATTATATTTGGAAAGATTACTTGGTCTTTTATCCTAATTTTAATGGTCTCGCTTTACACATTAACCAGATTAAAAATTTACTAGCATCCATAAAACAGTAAATTAATCTTTGAATTATCACATAATTCAATTTTAAGGTTAAGATTTACACATTAATCTTTTTCATGTCATATCTCATATGATCATAAAAAGTGATTACATCTATACTCAGATGGTTATGGATATTTAAATATACATACAGTATTAGATTGAATAAAATGCATACTACCCCTCTTTAGCATATATTTTATGTTTCATAAACAAATGTAAGCTCATTATATAATCATATTATATAATGTTTAAATTTAATTAATTTTGGAGTCTATATATATAT
>CATIWF010044964.1:0-16452 GCA_949630135.1 Balakata baccata
ATATATATATATATATTGAAATTTGAGATAAAAAAACAAACAAACAAAATGAGCCTATCTTGTTGAAACAGAATAAATGTTAGACGAGTAATGTGAATACTAATATGAACACAATTAAGCAAATGTGAAAGAGAAATTTGAGCAATTGGGTTTAGAAATTAAAATGGTAGTGGGAAGTAAGCAATTCGGGGTTTGTTATCAGTCGAAACTCAATTTCTCTTCTGGGTTGTGTACAGACTATTACTGCTTTGACTTCTTCACTTCAGTTTCGTGTCAAACTTCTGCTCTCTTATCTTCCATTCCTTAAAATTCAATGAAAATTTTAATATATTATATTTAATATTAGTAATTAAAATTATTTTAAAATATTAAAAATAGGATTCACAAAATTTTTTATTCAAATACATTCCCAAACTTTCAAAATTTAAAGCTATCAATACATTCACGCAATTGCATATGAGATCCGATAACTAAGGATGCTTTTAGATACAAATTAAAATTAGCATTTAATTAACCCTATCTTATACATATATTATTTTCTCATCTCTCATAAATGTCTGGCCTTATGTAACCCATTGCCCCCTTCTTCTACTTCTTCCTCATCACTCATATCTTCTTTATGCCTTTCTTCCACCAAATTAACCACATCACTCCACTTTTTTTTTCCTTTTTTAATTCGATATTACCGCCAATTAACAATCAAATTTTTCTCTTGTGAACCCGCATGCATGAAATTTTATTAGTTTATAAGCCGTATTAAACTTTTTAAAACAATATAGGACCGTCTGGTTTTTAATATATTTTGGAGAGATCGAATATTAAACCTCTAATTATTTACTTTGATACTGGTTTATTTTATTTTACCACACAATCTATATTATACGTACTGTGCAAGAACATCATTTTTATAGTATAATTTTAAATTTGGTATATAAATGCTTTTCAAGTTTTGCATCTTTAGACAGTACAACGTCAGTTCAAATATTCCTTTGCCTAGTAGGGGCTTTGTTTCCCCTTTGACAAGCAAGTTTTGGGCCAAATTCCATCTTTTTCATGGCTCCGCGCGCTTTCTTTCTCGCCAAGTATTGTGGAAAAGAAGAAACCCTTGATTTCCAAGTATTATTTCTTTTTGGGTAAATTTATTTTCCTGTAATTGATATTTGGATTTATGCTTTTTTTTTCCAATTTAAGAATAAATTTTTGTTTTTATATTTTAATATTGTGTCTATTTAATCAAAGTATATTAATATTTGTTCTACTGATTTTGTCCTAACAATATTGAACTCTCCATTAATTATTAAGGGTATTAAAATTATGACGTAATAAGAATTTAAAGAATACCTTGATCTCAAATGATGAGATAATTTCGAATTATTTAGGCAATTTCTCGATACAAATGCAATTGATTTTAAAAAAAATCATTTTTAAATCGTGGAGAAAAATTCATTGGCTAAAAAATAATTAATTTGGATTATTGATTTCAAAATGAAAGGTTAAAAAAGTTGAGGTGGTTGAGATTTGAAGGAAATAGATCAACGGTTTGGGTGAGATGGCGTATGTAGCGTATGTTGGACATATGACAGAATGAGCACAAAATACTTGGGCTTATGAGTTGTTGCTACTGGACTATTGGATTCGAATATTCCATTTGCTGCGAAGAAATATATTGGTTCCTTGGGCTCTAACCATTGTAGTAAATTAATTGATGTGGATATAATTAAAATTATTTAATCATTATACTTAATTAAAATTATTCTTTACTGATTATAAATTAAAATTATGGTTAATTTTACCAAGGAGGGGGATCACCCGGAATCATTATTATTATTTAAACAATCCTGAATTTAATTCTAATAAATATTTAAAATATTTTCATTCTTATTTTACATTTTATAATATATATATATATATATATGAAAATTAAAAAAAAAATACTCATTACGAACTGATTAACGTTTAAGCATAATTTTAATATTTAAAAGATTTTTTACCTTAGTTATAAATTGGCAGGAAAATAATAGGAGTAGCAAATTAGCAATATATGATGGGCTGAATTGGCAGTACCTCAATGGGCTAAACATGTTAGGCCTCATTTTCTATTGTTATCCAGCCCATTTTTCGTCACCTACTTATGGCAATGAGGCCGACTGCTGTACTCAAAAGATGAATTTTCGCCCTCCACCGTTTTTTAATTGTTTTTTTTCAATATTACCGATAGTTCTTTTTATTTTTATCCTCACCATTTTGTTTTTCATCTATTTTTATTCTTCATTGTGACTTTTGTCTACTCTTGGCAGCCTTTACACCATTTTCATTCCGGATATACCGATTTGACCATCTCAACCTTTTCATCCTTTTTCGTCTTCTTCGAGATTCACTATCACAAACTTTCTCTTGTTTCTAATCTGGTCTTCTCCAATCTCATTGTCCTTTTTCCTTCCTTCCCTTATGCTTTTTTGAAGAAAAGAAAAATCACTACTGAGATTTATGATGATGCTATAATTATTTTTAGGATTTGACTTTCACTCTAATTTCAATGAGTTTGTCAAATTGTTCTAAGAGAAAGCTTTGAGTTTGAGTTTGAGTTTGTATATTTACTTTTTTTGAGTTTTTATATGTGTTGTTGTTGATTTCTTTTTTGTTCTTTGTTTTTTTTTTGTGAAAATTACTAAGATATTTCTAAGGTATACCCAAGATATTCTCATAGAATTCTCAAAGGTATACCGAAGTCTTCCCAAGATATCCTCAAGATATACTCAAGGATATACAAGACTTTATAGCATTTGTTCACACCTGTTTTAGGCCAAGATATCCTTAAGATATACCTAACGTATACCCAAGGTATACCGAATTTTATAACCTTTGTTCACAATTATTTTAGACCTAAGATATACTAAATGTATACCCAAAATATACCGTATTTTATAGCATTTGTTCACAACTATTTTAGGCCTAAGGTATGCCCAAGGTATAATGGATTTTATAGTCTTTGTTCACATAACTATTTTAAATTCAAGGTATCCCCAAGATATACCAAATGTATGACTAAGGTATACTAAAGATTATCTTATATTATGCTAAGTACTTTAGGCCGAAGGTATACCCGAGATATACTCAAGATATACAGGAGGTGCTGATGTAATTGTAAAAAGTTTTTTTTGGTAAAATTGAAAAAAATATTGATAGAAGATAAAGTTGTAATTATTTTTTTTATTTGTATTTATGAAAAATTCCCTACTCAAAAAGCATATGCTGTTGTATTATCCATTATGTGTTATATTCACTTTTATTTTTTTAAATAAAATTTTAAAAATTTATTATTATTACTAAAATTATAAATATTATATTGTCCAATATATCTTTATATTAATTAGGTATCGTTAAAAAATTAAGAAATTATAAATTATTTTTGTTGATTACAAATGCAAGATACATTAAATAGATAAAAAATATATATATATTTTTAAAGAAAAGTAGTTAATATTTTAAGACAAATTAAAAATGAAGAAAGTATACCTTAAATAAGCTAATTTATAGTCGATGTAATAGTAATGACGACAGAGTAAAGTATTTCAATAATCTCACTTGAGATATAAAAAAAAAAATTCTAAAATTAGTTAATAGATTATGAGAAAGCAATCAAACTTACAAATAAAAAGATATGAGAAATTACATTAATGACAAACAGTCAGTATAATTTAGCACATTTTTAATATGGAATTCTGTCTGAAGACTGGTTTCGGATCTACTAAGTAATTAATTGCTTAAACTACGATGATGTGACCGCACAACCAAGATGGTAAATGTTGAATAAATTAACTTTGGTTCAACTCATCACAAAAGTTAGATATAGAGAGGAGGATGTTCCACTAATATAAAAAGTATATATATATATATATTTTTTTTTTTTGTTAGCTGATGTAGAATATCTTAATACATCCCTTTACATCAAGGCCGAATACTCGTGAAAAATTTAGAGTGTGAATTTTATAGAGCTGGACATATGTAATGACCTAATTAGAAATTTTGATATCATGTTGAATAAATAAATTATGGATTTAATTTATCCCATAAGCTAACACATAAAAAATAAAACTATTATAAAAAATGAATGTCTTTTAGTTAGCAGAGTTGGAATATTTCAAAAGTAAAGAGTGATAACTGTCTTTTTAATTAATCTTAATTTGGGTGAAAGGGCCTGAGATTGACTTTTGCGCTCTGGTGCTTCAATTCTGTAATCAATTAATGTCCATGGTTTTCCACAAAATCATGTTGTGCGATCAGTGCATTTAGAGTTTTAATTTACTTGATGATATTGTTGATTTATTAAGCTCATAATTAATGTTGTGTAAACTTTAGTTTGAGTAAGATCTTGAATAACATATATATATATATATATATTCTTCATCCACGTGATTTTTCCGTATGGATGAAATTTGACATTTGGGCAATAAGATGATGTGTCTTCTCAAAAAATGGTTCTATGTTTGTTAAATTTTTATAACTTCTACCTTATAGGGAAGAGATTCAATGCAAATGTATGGTTTTTTTTTTTCAACTTTTTTTTGTTTTTTGAGTAAATAATAGTCAAAATATATATTTTAGATGTTTAATTGTAAAATATAATTAAGGACTTGAAAATATCATGTTTTAGTTCCAATGAAAAGATATATATATATATATAGTTTCTTTCAAGCCGATCTCTAATTTTTGAATGATATTTATTAATTGGATTGAGATTACCTCAATTTGGGTACTTGATTATATAAACGATGATGTATAACCAAAAGATAAATGACAATTTCACATATATTTTATATTTTAATAATAAAATGGATTTAATGAATTAATATTAATGTTATTCAAGCCTACAAAATTAATTTTATTTTCTCGTTTGATTTATTGATATTTAACAATCAAATTTAATAATTAACTAATTAACGTAGTCCCATCGTAATATAGATTTACGTCCACATAGACAAAACATTTAAATAAAAATAATTGAATTATATTTTTGTGAGGTTTGTTCCCCATGTCTTTCTTTAAAAAAAAAAAAAAAGAATTTATAAAATTAAATCTATCCCCCTTAATTTTAATTTTCAAACACAAAAGTTACCACTTTTAATTTTAAATTTTGACTGGTCAACTGCCTTTTAGATGGTATTTAGAATTGTTGTTGGGTGTTTCAAAAATATATTTTAAATTTTTTTATTTAATTAATTGATTTTTTATAAATTAATTTTTAAATATTTTTCTGAAAAAAAAAAATCTATTTATTTGTTTTTATAAAGGAAAACTGTTATAATTATAAAACCAAAAAAAATTAAAAATATAAAATTTTATTCCTGAAAGTAAGCTTTTCCCAAACGGCCCTTAATACAAGTAAAATTGCTTAAATACTGATGTGACAGAAAAACATAAACTAAAGGTAATGGATGGTGGTTTGAATGCAAAGGCTGAGGTTGACTTTTGGTCGCCCAGCCCAATATTGCAAAAGAAATCGCATGCATGCATATTGTTGGCCACTTGAGGTGTGCCTTGGCATGCATGAATTCTCAAATCAATTGATGTTGGTGTTCTTCAGTACGGATTCATATGCTGGTGAATGGGGCCTTGGTTAATTTCTAAGAGTTTCAATTTACTATCCATCTTAATTTCATGATTTTTGAGGTGACATTAATTTCTTTCACTAATGCTATCCACCAAAACACTATATTAGAATGAATAACGTTTGTGCAATTTCATCCCAAGAGTGCTGATTTAGAATTCGCCACATCCTTAATTTCCCATCTTGTCTTCCATAGATAACACATAGGTGTTAAATTGACGTTGAGCGTCGGGTTAAAAATATTATTCGTACTAAAATTTATTACTTAACTGTAAAATGATACCAAAATTTTGATTTGTTGTAATTTGATACTAAAATTTTTATAAATGTTGAAATTTGGTACACAACTTAAAATTTTTATAAAAAAAAGTTGACATAGCATATTAACCGGCTAACCTTGTATGTTGACTAGGCGACGTGACATACCAAAAGGCTGATGCATTATTTTGTTTGATTGAAATTTTAATTTAGGTACTCAATTGTAATATTTATGAAAATTTGAGTTACAAATTGCGACAAATCAAAATTTTAGTACTATTTTGCAACTAACGCCTAAATTTTATATTTTTAACTTTTTTTTTAGTTTTGAAAACTGTTTTTTTGATAGAAATAAGTAAATATATATTTTTTTTCATAAGCAGCTTTAAAAAAGAAGTTTATAAAAAATTGCTATCAAGTGTTTTAAAAGTAAATTTTGAATTTTTTTTTACTTAATTGACTATTTTTTAAAAATTTTTTTATAAACTCATTTTCTCAAATCTGCTTATGAAAAAAACATTTATTTACTTGCTTTTATCCAAAAATAATTCTAAAAACTCAAAAAAATTAAAATATAAATTTTTTCCAAAAAAACGTTTTTTTAAATGTAATGTCAAATAGACTCTAAGTGAAAAGTTTTGGCATCAATAATATTTTTAAGCTATTGATCGTCCTAAAAATAGATTTTGAATTTTTTTTATTTAATTGACTGATTTTTTTTAATTTTTTATAAATTTTTTTTTCAAATATATTTCTAAAAAAATATTTATTTACATGATTTTATCCAAAAATATATTTTAAAATTTAAAAAAATTAAAAATATAAAACATTTTAGAAAAATATTTTTCCAAATCGCAACTCCAAACGTACGATAATGGTTATCTAAAACATTACGCAACCCCAAACAACATGAATGGATTTTATTTAATTTGACATTTTGGCACTACACTATTATATGTTTTTCAAGAAATGGGAATACACGATAATTGATAAATGACATTTCTATCAAAAATTATAATAACAAACGAAATTGGATTTCCATTTATTAACTTGCGATTAAAACAAAAATTAATGTCTAAACTTTATTCATAAACTAAATTATTGTCCCAACTATTCAATTTCATCTTCTCTCATTGTTTTTGCTGTAAGTTATTGTACAACTAGCATTGTTTGACTATTTCAATTTTATAATTATTTTTTTATAAAAAAATAAAAACTCTGTCATTTTTAAAGGGTAAAATGAGATGGTAAAAATATAATTTTTCAATTTAAGCAGAAGTATCGTGTCGGCCTTATCTCCATTCTGAAAGAAATTTCGCTGAAGTGGGTGATGGCCATGAACCCCAACTTGCTGCTGTTGTCTTTAATTATAAATGATGTCGTATCAACTTGTTTCTTAGTTCATTGAATCTTTTTCAACTACTTTTTCAGATATTTTGATCTCAACGCATCATTTTAGTTAGGTGAAACTATGTTGATGCAAGTACCTTTACAGTGAGGATTTTTTGTTTTTTTTTGAATGCTACAGTACCAACTTGACCATTGAGTCTTATACTCTTATCCCATTTTTATAAATAATTGCTTACAAATTAAATTGATTTAACTAAAATCGCGGAGAAATTTAGGTCATAATTAAGATCCAATGTAAAACTATCACATTATAAATAATGAGATGTAATTATGTGGCTATATATCACATAACAACACTATATAACATTCCAATATGTCAACATTTTCCTTTTGTCTAATTAATCAGTATCAGTATTCTATAAATCAATATAAATTCATGTTGAATAATAAATAAAAAAACAATATATATATATATATATATTTTTTTTAAAAAAAAAAATTTAAAAGTGCTATATATTCAGAATTTAAATTCAAAATTTTTAATTAAAAAAAAATTCATGCCATCACATGAAATGTTGGTTAACAATACTTTATATTTTCACAGTTATATCTTTTAATAATTAGTTTAAAGGCAAGAATAATTGATTAACAACTTGTGCGAGTGCAAAATTTATAAACATGTGAGCACTAAATCTTTATCATTAACGTGTTCCACTTACCTGGCTGCCACTAGAATGTTATTTATTCTTTTAATTATCATTTTCCCAGGATTTTCTTCTCACCTTGAATCCGATTATCTTATCCATGAATAGTGGAGGATTTCTTGAGAAAAATCCTTGTTATGGCTGCAGTATTAGCAGATATTTTGGGAGTAGTGTTAGATATTATTATTATTATTGGGTATGTAATTTTCTTAATCGCTGTCATATATTAATTATGGGTTTTGGACTTTAGTAGCTGTAGTCTTATAAACTTGTCCATATTTACATGCTGTTATCTATAAATTTTAAAAAATTCTAACTCTTGGCGAAGATTGAATGTAAATTTTGTTTTATGTGAAGGGCGGGACAAGCCAAATGTCCAGAAATATGTTCTTGCAAAACTACTAACATGAGAAATTTAGAATCAACAACTTGGAAATTTCATGTTGGAGATAAAATAGTTTCTGTCATCTTGTCAATTTTACGAATTATAAATAAAATCTCTTCAAAATCAAAGTGTTCGACAAGTATCAAAAAGCTTAATGTTAATTCATTTTAGGGAATAAAGACAAGACAAGACAAGACTTGTCTAGTGGGAACATATATAGCACATTGGCACCCAAGAAAATAGATAAAATTTTTGGGTAATACAAGAAAAAGCTCAACTAATATTGCAACTGTTATATTCACATGTACTATTTGACTTTGGTAATCCACTTTCTGATCATATCATTAGTAATTGGATTCTTTCTCTAGACAGAATAATTGCTAAACACAAAAGGGAAACAGAGATTGCCTTTATTGATATGCTGGCTTTTAATTTGGAGCAAATATTTTGTCTGTGAAACTGTATCCGCACTAGCATTTTTTGGGTCGTCATCATCTTATGAGCGTCAAACCAATAGCTGTAACTACAAGAGTAGAGGGAACTCCAAATTTAATGTGCTTCCAAAATGTTAAGTTGTACCCAAAATGTGGATCTCTTCGAGCTTGTTCACACACTATCAAGTTGGCTGCTGATCCCAATAGGGAGAAGTTGCCTGCTATTGTACTCACCCAAGCTAAAATTAGCCATGCCTTCTTCTCATCTTCTGCTGAAATCGCTGCTGCTGATGCTGCTACTCGTCCCCCAAGCAACAGTACTGAAAATGATATAACCATGTACATATATTGAGCCTAAACAAAGAAACAGCTTCGTCTGCAAAATCAGTAATAAAGTGTTGAACATACCAGTTGGGACATTTGAGGCCACATTTGAGAGGAGAAGAATCACAATAGAAAGCACTGCTATCCCAGCACTACGATCAACTCGTGCATGAGGCTCCATTAAGTCCCAAAAAGCACTTGGAATTCCAGTCTTGTTAAATCCAGACACCGTGATGAACATTCCAGTAAAGAAAACTAAAAGTGAAAAGGAAACCTGCTCATAGAATTAGAGAAATTAATATTAGTAATCAATAACGAAAAAATAATTAAATAAACCATATCAGTTTTTTTTTTCCTTACCTTCTCAATACATGGACGAGCATCTTTGAAATCAAGAACGACGAGAGCAAGTGCAGCAGTAATTGCAGACCATGACATATTAAGACCCATAAGCAGAGCAATCAGCATGCCTACTGTTACAAGGTACACACATGATTTCCACAATATAGGTTTCCATTTTGCAAAGAAATCTTCCTTTCCTGCTGAGATTTGCGCCTGATGACCAGTATCCGCAGATGCTGCAGTCCTCGTATGATCAACAGCACCCTCTTTCGATGCACTGGTGGGGTTGTTGTTCATTCCATTCTCAGCATGGTTCAAGTGGGTTTTGACGGAGGGTGAAATTCGCTTGTGGACACACTCTAATCTAGAGTGGCCATTGATGCTGGGGGAGCAAGGTAGGCTGACGGATTCTCTATGTGACATGTTAGCTGGTGAAAACTGATGAGAATTCACATCCTCATCTGCAACAACTTCTGCTGTGAAATCTTCTAAATCATCTTTATTATGAGAAGAAGAAGATAACACCTTCCAATTCATACACATAATAATCACAACATTTACAAAAATTCCCACAAGCATTGCAGGAAGAATCCCAATCAGAAATTTCCCAAAAGAGATTTTACTCTGAAGAGCAATAACTAGGTTTTGGGGATTGCCAATTGGAGTAGCAGAGGACCCAATATTTGCACTTGAGGCAAGAGCAAGTAGAAAAGGGTAAGGAGGTAGATTATGTTGCCTCGCAATTTTCAGTACAAATTCAGTCAAAACAACACAAGTGGTATCATTGGTAAACACAGCACTAGAGATGGCAGAAATCAGGCAAATTCTACAAAGCAAGTCCTTAGCTCCCTTGCTTTTCCATGCAAGCAACTTGCCTAAGTATTTGAACATATCAGCTCTCTCAAGATAAGTGCTCACAACCATAGTCCCAAAGAGAAGCCCAAGAATTGGGAGATCAATTGCAGCATAAGCTTGATCAGGGCTCATCACCTGGAATAACACCATGAGCACAGCCCCAAGCAGGGACCCTGCTGTCCTCCCAACTGGTAGAAATGGGATAGCAGGGAAAACTGCCAGTACCCAGAAGACTGAAAAGGCTATTGAACCTAGAATTACCTTTTCTACAGATGCCAGTGCCATTGTTGCTCCTTAATAAGCTCCATGTCTCATTCTTATATATAGACACGGATGCTTTCAATAAAAAATGACAAATTGTGATTAAACATATTCGTGGAGTAACAAATTACATTGTCTTATGTGTATTTAATAGAGAAATAAATTAATGCATCAATTAGCATATACTGTATAATCATAATTAGATTAATACTAACATAATTTTGGAGGTAATTATAAAGAGTTTATTGATTATCATGCTAATCACAGATATAAGAGAAATATTTATAAAATAAATTAATATGAGTACAAAAATTTTTAAATATCATACTATATATATATATATAAAAATAGGAATAAAGGATCGCTCAATTTATGAAAAAAATATTTTTATATATAATAAAACAAATAACTAATATAAAAAAATAGAAAATAACGAATTATTAAATATGTAACTACTCTTAACTGTTCATAAGTGGCCTAACTGTTATTATGCTTAGCTTTTATACTTGCAATGTTTTGTAGAATGAGTCAATATAAACTGCAGAAGTTATTGACTATAATCATGTAATTTTTTTTAATTTCTTTTGAATATTCTGAAAATGCTCAATCTAATTGTGTCTTGATCATGTAAATACACTCCATCAAATTTCAGCATCATCTTTCCATCTATTGATGGAAATCGTGAAATGTATAATAAAAATATATAGTTAATATTAATTTATTCCAAAAAAAATGAAACTTAATATTATCAATTTAATTATATAAATTAATGAATGAATTTGTAACCTAAAAAATATAAAAGACTTAAATTTGGAATGGTAAACATTTTTGTATAATAATAATCATAATAATAATAATAATAACAAATTTATTGGATAAAATTATTATTATTATTATTAATATTTTGGGAATAAGGGGACAGACAAAATAACTGTAAAGTATCTACTATCTCTATTTTATATATAACTCTTAATAATAGATATATTATTAATTTGAAAGGACAAACAAATAAAGAAAAAATAATAATTTAATAAAGAAATATAAGGAAGGCACGATAAAAAATATAATTGATAAAATAATTTATATATAGTAAATAAATTAACAACTATAAAAAAAACAATAAAACAATATGTTTTGATGTATTTTTTTTATATATAATATGATATAAAAATCAAATATAATTAACAACTATTTCCACATAAATTAAATATAATATTTATATTATTTTCAAATATTTTTCTATTAAAATATTAAATATTTAAATTATTTTATTTTATTAATTTTTATTACTTATTAAATTAATTATTGAGAATTTTAATTATTTGTTATTTATTGTTTTGAATGAAAAAATATTAGTTTTGATATATTTGTAAATTACATTATTTTATTTATTTTAATATAAATTTAATATTAATATTATTTTAATTTGATTTATTTTTTATTATTTTATTATATATAATATTTATATTATTTAAATAATTTTTCAATTAAATTATTTTATTTCATTAATTTTATTATTTATTAAATTAATTAACTTAAATATTTATAAATGATAAAATAATAAAATAAATTAATAAATAATAAAAGATGTATTATAAGTTATGAACATGTAATAAACAATCATGTTCAAGATGCTTAATAATCAAGTTCAAAAATATTATACAATCAAAATATAAATATTGAACTTATAAGTAATTAAGATATGATAAATAATCAAATTTAAAATAATAGATAATTAAGTTTAGAACGATAAACAATCAAGTTCAAAACGATGAACAATCACAAATTCTAATTAATAAACTTATAAATTCATAACTATAATTAGCATACATAATTCATTATTACTAGAACCGTAAAATATTTACTACATTTATTTTATATATGACTCATAATAATTGACAAATTAGTAATTTGATAAAATTTGAGATAAATATGTACTTTTATATATAATTTACTATAAATAAAATATTATAATAAGATAAAATAAAATAATAAAAAATTATATAAAAATTAAATGGTAATTAATGACAATTAAAATATATAATAATCACATAGAATAAAGGTAATGGAAAACTAGTAAATTAAAAAACGAATTAAAACACAACCCGTATATCTCGAAGCGAATCCATAAGCAATTTGATCCAATCCAATCCTATTAATTCAAATTTATTGTTGACTTGCAATAAGTATAATCTTAAAAATTAATCAGTTCCAAAATATAATTAACTCATCAATTTTAATTAAAGGTGTACAAAATTGAACTGAATTAAATTCGATTTATTTGGTTTAGTTATTTCAGTTTTTTGTTTGATTTTTCATTTAAAATTCGGTATGTTTGGTTCTGTTCTGTTTTAAATGTTCAAAAACTGATTAAACCGAATCTACCAAAATTATATATATATATATATATAATAATTAATTTTAATTTATACTAATTTATAAAGTTGTGATAATTCATTTAAATTATAATAATTCATAAAATTATGGTAATTAAATTTAATTTATAATAATTATGGTAATTGATGAAGTAATGATTATATTAATTTATCATAATCTATGTGATTGATAGAGTTATGATAATGGATTTAATTTTTTAATAATTAATAAAATTATGATATGTGGTTTTAATCTATTATAATTGATAAAATATAATAATAATTATAGTTTATCTAAATTTAATAAATTAATTAATAAAACCGATTAAATCGAACAAAATCGAAATATTTTAGTTTGATTAGGTTTGGTTTGGTTTTTATGAGATAACATTGATTTAGTTCGATTTTTATAAGTTTAGTTTGGTTCAAAACCGAACTAGCTGAATGTTCACTACTAATTTTAATAACATTGAATAAAAAAATCTAATTCATCCCAAGAGATAAGATGTAATGATAAAAGTCTCTTATTCCTTAAGAAGAAGTAAAAAGTTTGAATTTTATATAAATTTTTTATTATTACAAGTTTTTGGCCAAAATCCGTGAAATAAATTTTGAATAACATATATATGTATGTAAGGAATCATAAAGAAAACAGTTACAAGAACAGATTTGGATTTCAGAACTTTTTCCTGCTTATATACATTGACAGACAATGGCAAAGGATATATATCACTTTAGGGGAAAAAAAATCATTTCATTAACTTTATAAATAAATTTACTAAAATTTATTTTCTTTAGAAAATTTAAAATATGAGAATTTGAATCATATTCTACTTGTAATTAATGGATTTCAATGGGAGGATTCTTTTACTACCAAATGAACATGATTTGACAATTGTTCCATTTGCACTTTCGGCTAATTATTTTTACATTTGTTAAAAAAATTTCACAGTTGTTGCTAATTACATTATTTACAAATGTATTTAATACTCACAATATAAAATTATTTATGGTATAGTATAAATTGTTAAATCATCATTAATTTTAAAAATAAGTATTAATTATAATTAATTAAGATATTTGAACAGGAAAATAAGTTTTTCAAAACATATAATTCATTAAACCCTAATATAACCCAACTCATTCATGTAAAACATATGCCCATAACCTAATTATTGAATATATTTTAGCTATAGGTTAATTATAGGCTGTGTAACCCAACTATTATAAATTGGATGGATATAAATAATTATAAATTTATCATTGATTCAAAATAAATTATGTAAATTTTAATTATAAAGTATTCTTCTATCTCTTAAAATACAGATGTGAGATTCTCTTCAATATACCACCAACCCATTCTAGATGCCAGTGATTCAAATTAAGGAGGTTCCTAGTTGTTGTTTGACGAAGTCCCTTTGAATAAAATTGAAAGGAAAAAACCATAATTTCTAATTTGCTCTAAATTTCTTAACAAATTTTTTAGAAAAACTATTTAATATATTAATTAGTCATTTTTAGCCAATTTTTATATATTTATACAAAAAATTTTAATGGCATTTTCTCTAAATTTTTTATTAATAAAAAAATATGATTTTGTAGTTAATATATATTTATCATCATTTTTACTGTAAATAATTATCAATTTTTTATCGTTAAAAATTATTTTTTAAAAAGTTTTTTATAGAAATTTTTACACTAAGCTATCAAGTGAGATTGATAATAAAGGTAAAATCGTAATTTTATGATTTTTTAGTCAAATGCATAAGTTGTGAGCCGATAACACCGTAATATAAGACATGTTAATGCAAGTTTGTGAATAAAATTTTATATCGAAATTCATTTATTTAAAGTTTTAAATTGATGAAATAAAATCTAGGTTCCGGTTTTATGAAGTAAGAAAAAAAAATTGAAGGATGAAAAAAGATATTTATTATGATTAAAAGATAAATGAGATTAATTAATTATAATAAATTTATTAAAATTTAATCAATTTAATAAAAAACTTAATGTTTGCCATAAATTTATTTTATTAAATTGCTATAAAGTTTTTAGAAAAAACTACAGTATATATTAGCCATTTTTTATCTGTGTTCCTAGGAATCTTCAATGTTATTTTTTTCTGAATTATTTATCAATAAACAATATGTTCTGTGATTTTGCAGTTAATAAGATCAAATTTTTACCGTAAAAATTTATCGATTTGTACCTATCAAAAATTAGATATTTCAAAAAAAAAATACTTTTTGAAGTAAATTTTTTAAAAGAATTATCAGTTAGACATTTAAACTGTTGTGTCTATCTATTTAGGGCTTCGATCGACATTATAAATCTAAACTGGATAAGTCGGACAAATAAAAAACAAGAGTGTTCTCTCCAAAATAGCGTCAATATGATCGGAATCTAATAATAGACCCAAAGAAAATGAACAATTAATATAAGAATATATGATGCTAAGCTACCAAGTGAGACTAATACTAGGGGCTATTGTAATTTCATAATTTTCAGTCCAACAAGAGAGTTGTGAGCCTAGAACACCAATATCTAATGCGTATTAAGACAAATATGTGAGTGAAATTTTACGCTACAATTCTTCCCTTTAAAATTCTAAATTGAAGAAACAAAATTCAGATCTCATTTATATAAAATAAAAAAAATGTGGGATTAAAAAGAATCATGATTAAGTTTTAAATAATAATAATAAATTATCTGAATTATTTAATGACTAAAATTTATTTTTTAAAAATTCAAATTTTAAAATAATATTCTTTTTATGTATTAAATGGATAAATTAAACTGATATTAATACCCATATAGTAATTAAATAGGTCATAAATGAATAAATGGATAACATTTAGATTTAATTTATACCTGACCCATCCATTTGTTATCTCTAGTATAAGTTGAAAATAGGTACTTAGACTTAACCTTTCTAATTCATTTATTAATGAATTAAAATAAGTTGAATTCATTTAAAACCTATTTATATTTAAATTATATATTTATAACTTATATTTTTATTTAAATGGATGAATTTAAATGCATAAACGGATACGAGTGAGTTTGCAATCCCTAACTTTGAAATTGAACACATGTTGAATGTTTATTTTCTTTTATTAAATTTCATCCATCCAAAGAGATATTATATAAAAAAAAAAAAATCAAGTTTTTCATCATATGTTGATCAAGCAATTCACTTGTCTTCACATTTAGTATTGGAAGTCGACCCAAGAGATGATCCATTGAAAACAAACACAAATTCATGGAAAGCATTACTTCAATATAATGTTAAAAGTATATTCCCGACCGCTAAAGTTGATTTCAAAAATAAAATAATAGAAAAAGATGAATCTAAAGAACTAAAAGTAGTTTTGTTTGTTAGTCGAAGTTTTCGAAAATTGATTGGAAGAAGGGTCATTTCATACCGACTATTTGTTTGATCTATATTTAAAAATAAATTAAACCAGCCATTGGTTAATTAACGGTCCAATCATTTAATCAGACATTCGTAATTGAACAGGTGAAGGGGTGCAAACTTTTGCTTTTTTATTTATTT
>CATIWF010044966.1:0-151542 GCA_949630135.1 Balakata baccata
ATATTAATACAAAATTATTTTTTATCTAATTTAAATAAAATATGATATAATATAAATTGACATATATGAAATTAATTTTCAGATTTTTGATAGTTAGATTGCAGATACAGTTCAATCTTTAATCTAAATTTGATAAAAAAAAAATTGACAATATTTTATATCAATAGAAGTTAATTTTTCATAAATATTTGTCAAAAAAATTCAATTATTTATAAACAATAATATAAAAACTCAAACTATCAAAGTAAAAATACAAAATTCATGTTAGAAAAAAAAAAAAGTCGAAGTAGATGAATCAATCATGGGTTTTACTTTTACCTAATTAGTTAGTTCAAATCAGTGAACTCTGAACAGCAAAGAATATTAACATCACCAAAATATTTTTTAAATAGTTTCAGTTTACCATGTTATCTGTAGACTAATTCAATTAAAAAAATGATATATATGCATGTGATATTCACATTAATTAATAAAAATAAAATAATTAAATATATATTACTGTGTGATTAGATTAATCTACAAATAACGTAGAAAACTAAATCTATCTATCAATTTCTCATTATCAAACAAATTATCAGCTGACATAAAAAAAATCTTAAAACATATATCTATAAAAATAAATCTACTTTTATTTTTCACACAAATTAAGAAATTTCACTGGAGAATAATCTACTAGTAGACTTATTAAGAGGATAAAAGGTTTTTTCATAAATTTTGAAGACATTTCATATTTAGAGTTCAAAATCGATATTTTTAATTAATTAAGAGAGAAATGACCTTTATTATCTCATTTAAGGCAAAAAAGAAATCTAGAATAAATAGAAATTGAGACTTTATTAAAATTAAACATATTTATATATATATTATTTTTCTTGAACTCGTAAATATGAGTCAATTTAATTATAAGTTATCATATATAAATTAATTATTATTTTGCACACGTTAAATTTTAATTAGATTAGTTTATTGCATAAATTTTGTCATGGATACAAAAAAAAAAAAAAAGAAAAAAAAATATTGGCACGTTGATATTACACCATAGCTAAGGGAATGGGGAAGTTCTGGTAGCTTCCACACTGGGTGGAAAACAATTGGTTTCTACTATTCCAACGTCCAGTCTTCTCAGCCGAAATCTCCCACCTGAACCCACTCTCCCATGCCTCTAGTGAAGCCACGCGCCGTCAAGATAAACTGAATAACAGAATCCAACTAACACATGAGGACGACGCGCCATATGAAGAGCAGTGTAATTAAAATGTCAGGTAGACCAACCAGTCAAAACTCAACATTTTTCTTCCTCGCATAAATCCTTAAAACGAAACCCTAACTACTAAATCCGTATGCAAATTTCTCCTATCTACTTGAACTTAATTGTTTAGCTAGCTAACGGCCCTTCAAAAATCTTGATCGATCTTGAGTACTTTTTGGAATTTAATTTCTTGGGCTGCTCATAGAATCTCTCCTCAAAGTCATCATCTACCTTTCTTTTTTATCTCTCTGTCTTACCTGAAAGTCTGCACTTTTGCTGTTAACCTTCTCTTCTTCTTTTCTTCTTCTTCTTCTCTTAAATCATTGTCCACCTTCTTTTCTTCTCCCTTTTTCAGATGAGATTGATTAACTCAGATGTTTGAAATCATGTTTGTCTGCTAATTACTTACCTGGGAAAATCTTTAGTGATTCTCTTTTTTCCTTTTTTTTTTTTTTGAGTAATTGTATCCATCTGAATTTTAGGTATAGGATTGGGATATTGTTAGGAGCCAAGCAGGCTTTGTTTTAGCTGCAACAATGGCTGCTCCTCCTAGTAGCCGCTTGCAGAGTATGCTACAGGCAGCGGTGCAATCAGTTAAATGGACTTATAGTCTTTTTTGGCAAATTTGTCCACAACAAGGGTAATTTTTAATTTCATTCTTCACGATGATTCGTATACAGTTTTGATATTAATAATGTTGCGTTCAATTCAGGATTTTAGTGTGGGGAGATGGTTACTACAATGGAGCAATCAAGACTAGAAAGACAGTGCAACCAATGGAAGTTACTGCGGAGGAGGCTTCTCTGCAGAGGAGCCAGCAGCTTAGGGAGCTCTATGAATCACTGTCAGCCGGAGAGACAAACCAGCCGGCTAGAAGGCCTTGTGCCGCCTTGTCCCCGGAAGACTTAACGGAGTCCGAATGGTTCTATTTGATGTGTGTGTCCTTCTCTTTTCCTCATGGTGTGGGGTAAGTTTCACTGAACAAAATTAATTACCTCCTAACTTTGAGTTTCTTTTGTTTTATTTACTTGAATGTAAATTTCTTATTCTAGTGAAGCTCAATTCATCTAACTGTAAGTAAAAGTAGAAAAATATGAGGGTGAATGATCTCTTTTGTCTTACACTTGTTGTCATATAGACACAGCCACTTATATCTTTAGAATCAACTCTTTAAGTTTCTCATAAAAGCTTAGTTATGAAGACTTTCAAGATTCCCTAGAAGGAAAATAGGATATTTATTTCAGTTGAAATTCAATTAAATGTTTGTCTATATGAAGAGAAAAAGAAGTAGCAAATAATAGAGAAGCCCCTTTTATTAATGGTTATAGGGCCGTTGAATGGCAGGTCATAATATACTAGTAATTAATTGAGACTGTTAGGAGCATTTAATTATGGTGGATTAATGCACGAAAAAGATAAACAGTGAGTAGTTAATGCACCAAAATCTTACTAATAACTGGTAAATAACCAATACCCAGTTTCTTCAATTTCAATAAATTGACAAAAGAAAAAAGAAATCAGGTTTTTGACGTAATTCTGATTTGTAATTTGAGTGGATTTGCCTTTACTACACGTTAGGTGAGGATTTTTGTTGTCATCTTGTTAGTGTGAACAACATGTGTATATATATATGTTGTATTGACGCAAAAGAAGATGATCAAAGGCCACTTGCTTGGTTTTGTTGTATGAAAATGAAAACCGCATAAGGCTGCAGCAGGCAGGGAATATAATCTGGAGAATCTGTAAAAAAAAAGAAAGAAAGAAAGGAATATGGAGATAGCTAATTAAGCAGTAAGTTGTGGTTTTTGCCATTCTTTGTATGTTTCCTAGCCGGGATATATATGCTACTTCTTCACAATAAAGACACTATCCAGTGGCCCTTCAAATACAACTAATTAAAGCTCACACGCTCTAGTGCAATGACAATTATTGTCGAATCTCTCTCACTATCCATGATTTCACTGCGCACCAATTACTTGAAGCCATGTTAGATTTCTTAGTGCTTTTTTTTTTTTAATTTTTCTTTTATCAATAGAGCACTGCCATGAATATTCTATCCAATTCCGATCTGGGCGAAACTATTAATCTTTCAGTAGATAGTCACTTTCCTATATCTGATATTTAGAATTGAGAGTTGAAATCATCCGGGACTTGATTTAGTAGACTTGACCACAAATGGGATTTAGTTTGCAGGAACGTAATGAAGCAAGTTTGAAGCATTTAT
The DNA here is from genome assembly GCA_949630135.1 of Balakata baccata. NCBI lineage: Eukaryota > Viridiplantae > Streptophyta > Magnoliopsida > Malpighiales > Euphorbiaceae > Balakata > Balakata baccata. Next base: position 3,474 of record CATIWF010044966.1, read on the forward strand.
GGCAACGACGAGGACACATACCTAATCGTCAAATCACCATGATTTCTTTTTTCTTTTTTTAAATAAAATCTCCATAATATCTAGTTATACTAATTGTTACTCTACGATCAAATCTGAATTATATTATTGGAGGAATAGAAAGAGATTTTATATAGAAATATAGGATAAAATATACATTTCTAAAGAATTTTATTGAAATTTTTAAAGAATATATATAAATATATAAAAAAATTTTAAGACTTTAGAGGTCTGGGTCCACGTGAGCCGCTTATCTTCTTCCATGGCCTTTACTATCACTAGGCATATTAACTAACAATATTTATTGTTGTTAATTATCATAATTAGAAAATGATATAGTCTATGAACATATGTAGGTTGCCGGGAAAGGCAATTGCACGGCGGCAGCATGTATGGCTCACCGGTGCAAACGAGGTCGACAGCAAAACTTTCTCTAGGGCCATCCTTGCCAAGGTATATATATATATACAAATTTCTCGTGGATTTGCAAATTAATTTTATGTTATACTTTGGCTTCAATTTATTAACTTTTTTTTTTAAATCTATTTCTCTCTTGTTTTCATGAACATCTGATTTTTAATGCACAAGAGTGCCCGAATACAGGTGAAATTTGTTAGCAAGTTACTCGTTGCTTAATTTGTTTCTTGTTAATGGAGACATATATATAGTTGGTTAACTTTTTCTTTTGGATGTGGTGGTGGCAGACTGTAGTATGTATTCCTCTTCTCGACGGCGTAGTTGAATTTGGGACAACAGATAAGGTAAACTCACGAGATCTCCATTTTCTTGCATAATATGAGAGGTTTGGATGATGAAATGCGGTAGATTTGATGTTGATGCAATTAATTTCGCTAGGTTGAAGAAGATCCAGGATTTGTTCATCGCGTAAAGGGATTCTTCACTGACCACCACCACCACCCACCTCCTCCACCGCCCAAACCGGCTCTTTCGGAGCACTCTACTTCCAATCCAGCCGCATCATCAGACCACCTCCGTTTTCACTCTCCTGCTATCCCACCCATGTACGGCGGAACTGACCCGCCTACCAACACCAACGAGGATGACGAGGAGGAAAATGACGAAGAAGAAGAAGAAGAAGATGAAGAAGGAGACGGGTCCGATTCCGAAGCCGAAACAGGTAGAAACACTGGCGGTGCAGCGAGTGAAGGTCAGCACACTCAGGCCATCACGGCAACAGCAGAGCCTAGTGAACTGATGCAACTGGACATGTCTGAGGATATCCGGCTTGGTTCGCCCGATGATGGGTCGAACCATTTGGAGTCGGATAGTCAGTTGATGGCGTCAAGGCATCCGGCTGACCATCAAAGCCTTGTGGACGCGTTTAGGGCTGAGTCGATTAGGAGATGGGGGATGGTGCAAGACCCGCTGAGTAGCAGCATTCAACACACACCTCCAGGTATTTCACTGCTCCTTTTGGGTTATTTATATTTCTGCCATGCAACTCCACACTCAACTCACCCATATTTTTTTATTTTTTTTAATTTTTTCTTTGCCATAATTTTTTTTCTAATTTGAAAATACCGACTTAGGGCAAATTAAGCTTTAAATAATTAACTAATTGGCTGGTTTATGATAAAAAAGAAATGATTAGCAGAAAAAAAAAATGGAAGAATTAAATAGCATGTGTAACATTTTTTTAAAAAATAAATTATATTCAGTTATCTTTAGTTAAATTTATTTTTTATATTTTATTATTTATCTATTTTACCAATTAATATTTAAAAAATATAATAAATCATGTCACATATGATAACATGTTAGTAAAAAATGGTCAACGCACAGATTATATGTGTTTGTAAAATTCAGTGAATAAAGACACTTAGATTAAATCATTCTAAAAGTTAGCACAAAAATAAAAAATTATATAAATTATTATAAAATTTATTAATTTTTCAATATGTTGGATCCAATTCCAATTTCTTTTACTCACAGAATTTTACGGTTTTATTTTTATTGGGTAGTTTTCAACTAATAAAAAGCATATTATAAAAAAATTTAAATTTTAAGAGAGAAATGGACCAAAATAATATAGATGTAAATTGAACAAAAAATCGATTAAAAAGTTAAAATAGATATTTACATAAGGATAGATAAGTCTTTTGCCTAAAGAAAAAAAGCATGTGCAACTTTCCTTCCATCTTTCCATAAACATAAAGGTAGGCCTTGAAGAAGTACTGATCCCACTGAGCATTGATGGGCTCCAGTCTCGGGATTTTCAACTTTTGGCTCGATGCGACAATAACTACTACCTTGGTTTTTCAATCAATCTTGTTTCACCTAAGCCTTTCTTCTTTTCAAACACGTGAAATATTTTCATACATTTTTTTTTATTTTTAGTTTTAAAAATGTTAAAATCAGAAAAAAAAAAATATTTATATATATATATAGTTTTATATAATATACTAGTATTTTTATAATTTAAAAAATATATAATTTATCTCTTATATTTTGACATAATACACTGGTACTTCTAGATCTTTGAAAAAGAATATAATATACTAATAAAAAACAATATTTTCTTTTATTTATGAGGTATTAGTCTAGTAAATTAAACTTACATACATGTACTAATGTAATGTGTCAAAAATTTAAGGGATAAATAATATAATTTTTAAATTTCAAGATGTATTAGTGTATATATTATGTCAAACTATATGAGAATAATCGTATATTTTTCAAATTCCAATAGAATATTAATGTATTATGTCAAATTACATGAGACAAATAACAATTTTTCCTTAAAAATACTACTTCATCCATTCCATATTATTTTTAGTAATTTTACTTTAATTAAGAAGTCATTAATTAGTTTTAAATTTAGGAGAAAATAAGTGATTAAAAATAAATTATCCTTAGATTGAAAAACTCAAAATTATTAAAAAAAAAAAAAGATATAGTTGTTTAATCTAAACTTACAATAAAGGACCTTAAAATTATACATAACATTAAAAAAAAAATTTCTTCATTATATAAAGGTGAATATGAATGGGAGGAGTGTATATTTTTTAAAACTTTCATATATTTAATTTTTGGTTGGTTATAGAAAAAATTAAAATAATTTTTTTTAGGACGTTGAAAAATAGAAAATGTCCTCTTTTAATATTAAATAAGCGGTAAAGCACTCTAAATTTTAAATGTATAAAACTTGAATTTAAGAAAAAATTCTTGCTATTCCATCTTATTTCTTGAATAATTATATTTTAAACTAAAAAAAAAATTATAAAATTACTGAACTTAGTTTATTATACTCTGATTGTAGGACCGCCTCTGCCCCAGGAAATGGCACAAGAAGATACTCATTATTCCCAAACAGTCTCCACCATCCTTCAAAGCCAGCGCCTCCGGTGGGCGGAGTCATCCTCCACTCCCTACGTCGCCTACTCTAACCAATCAGCCTTCGCCAAGTGGACAAACCGCTGCGCAGATCATGTCCTCCACGTGCCCCTCGAGGGCACCTCCCAGTGGTTTCTCAAATACATCCTCTTCAGTGTGCCCAACCTCCACCACAAATACCGCGAAGAAAACTCCCCCAAGTCACGTGACGGCGACTCCGCTGCACGCTTCCTCAAGGGGCCTCCTCAGGATGTGCTCGGCGCTAATCATGTCCTCGCCGAACGCCGCCGCCGTGAGAAGCTCAATGAGAGATTTATAATACTTAGATCACTGGTGCCGTTCGTCACCAAAATGGACAAAGCCTCGATATTAGGCGATACTATAGAGTACGTGAAACAGCTGCGTAAGAAGATTCAGGACTTGGAGGCGCGTAACAGGCAAATGGAGATTGAGCAACGTTCAAGATCGGCGGAGCCACCGCAGAGAACTTCCAGTTTCAAAGAGCAAAGGAGCGGAGTAACAGCGGATCGGGGTAGAATTGGTTCCGTTCCTGCACCAGATAAGAAGAAATTAAGGATTGTGGAGGGTAGCGGTGGCTGCGGGAAGCCAAAGACGGTGTCACCACCGCCATTGGTGGAAACGGAGACCAATATAGAGGTGTCGATAATAGAAAGTGATGCATTGCTAGAGCTACAGTGTGGGCATAGAGAAGGGCTGTTACTTGATATAATGCAAATGTTAAGGGATCTAAGGATTGAAACGACAGCGGTTCAATCTTCTTCGACTAATGGAGTCTTTGTAGCTGAATTGAGAGCTAAGGTATGTATGCCTTTGCCTTCTAAGTTTTAATACGGTAATTCCAACATTAATCAATATTGTTTTTTTTTTCACAAAAAAAAAAAATTTAGCAATTACTCATATTTTTAGAGAAATCCTTACATAGTACGTGGATATGGTGGAGTTACATTCATTGTCTTCTATTTTTTAATATATATATAATAATATATAAATTTATATTATTTTTTTAAAATTTGCCCTTATAAGCTTATTTTTATATCTCGAATTTAGATTTCTAGATTTTTGTCTCTCATTATTTAGACTTTTATCTTTTTGTCCAAGGACTCTTGTTTGTACACTTGTTGTCAATTGTAAACTAATTAATTCAATCACATTAGTTGTAATAAATACATATTATTATGTAATTATATTAGTTTACATGTATATATATATATATAATAAATTGAATTTACATATATTTTTAACTAAATGATAGTTTAGAAGTTAACTATGTTGCGTGTTTGGCTGACAGGTAAAGGACAACGTAACTGGAAAGAGGGTAAGCATTGTGGAAGTGAAAAGGGCACTACGTCAAATAATACCCCAATCGCTTTGACCAACTAGCCCTTTCTTCAATTGTAGATTTGACGATTAGGGTAATAAACCCAAAATCCAAACATTAATCTTCTTTTACTTAACTAGGTAACGAACAAGTTAGTAGGATATTGTTTTGTTGTAGGTGAAAGGCAAGTGGTCATCATTGAATTAATGGATAATTCTTATCATTTATGTACATATGCATAACATGACTTGTAGTTATTTGAGGAAATTTTACCAACTACCTATATCATTTTATTTACAAAAATATATGTTATATTTTTTTCTCAATTTTACCGAAATTTCATTGTACCTAGGCAAAACTCTTCATTAAATGGCAAAACTCAACAAAGATGCTATATTAACCAAAATACTTCATCTTTCATTTTTCTCTGTCAATGATCGCGCTCAGCTGTCGAGTTGCCGCTGTTGCAACAATCGTGTGGTCCGTATACCATCTTCTTACTGTTGGTTGATTACACACCACCGCTGGTGCTGCTCGATCCCTAATTACTGTTCTTATAACCACAGTAGCTATTGCGAGTCGACCAGCAACTTGCTTGAGGCGGTTCCTGTGCATGACACGAAAATTTCCGTTCCAAGCAGAGGAGTACAGTGGGTGTTCAAGAAAAAGGGACAAGATTAACCAAAGTTTCTCAAAAAAGAAGGGAGCAATCTGGTGACTTATGTCCATATAAGTCATCCATGTATTTTGCTAATTAATAATTAAATTATTGTGTTATTTAATTTCTTCTTCTCCTTGCTTTTTTGTTTTTCCAAATTATCAAAGTATTCTTAAAGTATACCTGAAATATTTCCAAGATATTCGTGTTAGAGAAGTGCTCTAAAGGCAATCACCCTTAAACACTTATTATACAAACTTATTTTGAATGAATAAAAAATGCATTTTTCATTTAATTGATGTTCATTTATGTTATTAATTGATTGAATCTTAAATCAATTAGTGAAGTCCACGATATAAACATAGCATGAAAGAAATCATGATAATTAAATTCTTATCATGTGTAATTAGGTTAGTTTATAAATTATTCATAATCATAAGATTAATGAGACGAAACATTATTAATCTGGATAGACATCTTTGATTAGATCAAGCAGTAGATCTCATAAACTGTAAACATGAGATGTTCAGAGTTAAAATGTTGATGATTGCTAAAAGTAGTCAAGTACAATGGGAGATATGCTATGAAACAATCATATGAATTATCTATTCAAATATCAATGATAGTCTCATTATAGCAATAGTGCAAGTATCCTTAAACTTGATGTACTCAAGGATATCTTAGATACTGATTTTGTACTTTAACACCATTTCTTATTGTCTCATAGAGGTTACTCATAGAGTGGTGATTGGGTACAAGGTATTCGAAGATAATTGGGTACCTAGCAAATGATTCACCTCTCCTAATAGAAGGAGAGTATACCTATATCCTCTTATCGAGGTCATTACTTGAGAATCACTAGCCAGAGTGGAAATGTTATGAAGATGATTTTTAGTGATATGTCTAGTAAAGTAATGAGTATAAATGACAAAATCTAACATTATTTGGGCTAGGTGTGACGTAGCTAGTCTAGCGGGAGTTGACACATGATCCATTCTCTGAACCGAATAGGGTATAAGATGATAAAAGAACGAATTGTACAGATATTGTCTATAGAAAGATTTGTAGTTAAGTCGCTGACTTTCCAATCAATTGGGAGTCATGATGTGTTGTTAGATACCGCTCATGACTTGCTAAAATTAATTATTAATTCGAGTGGCTAACATAACCGGAAATCTAATGGTCACACGCATTAAAAGTGTGAAGAATGAGTAAAATAGTCTTAGATAAGATCCAAATTTGATAGAAAAATATTTGGGGTCAGATAATGATGAGATTACGGAAAAAAAAATCTTGAAAAATCGTTCGGAGGGGTCATGGTTCTGTATGGACCAGCTAGTCTACTGTCCAGGCTAGCTGGGCCTGCCTAGTGTGCAACTACATGATGCTAGCAACATATGTTGCATCCTCCCTAATCCTCCTATTTTCATACCACTTTGATTTTTGAATCAAATTTGGGTTAGAGTGGGACTCTAAGACTCTATGGTCAACTTCATCCCTAATCCTCCTATTTTTATACCACTTTGATTTTTGAATCAAATTTAGATTAAAGTGGGACTCTAAGATCCTGAGGCAAAAATGAGAGACATATAAATATTATTTTTTAGCAGAAAATAATATGGAGCCAAAAATAATTAAAGCATTTTAATTTCATTTTCTCTCAAAAGATCAATTTCTTTGCTAGTACATAGAAATTGTTCAAGTCATCTCCTTAAGAGTTTTGTTCTTCGATCTTCGCGTAGATACCGTTAGAAACACATCCATTTGGATTATTGTGGTTTGCAACAATCCGGCAATATGAAAAATTGAAGAACAAGTCAAGAAATTAAAAGATATTAATTTCTAACTATGTATTTCATCAATTAATTGTAATGGCACAAGTAGATTTCTATGAATTGGGTTTTGAAAATTTTAATTTCCGCTGTGTCTTATAAATATAATTCATCTTCAAATCCCAATATTGGTATCAGAGCCTCTTGTGTCCATTAAAATTAATTTTAACTCAAGGTGCAATTGGATTGCACGGTTTTGATAATTTGGTTCTATATGTATGAAAAATTGAAATTAATTTATAAATTTTGTTTTAAATATTTTTCTTTCTATAATCTGATCATGGGATGATTGAGAATGATTATTTTAATTGAAAAATGGTTTGAATGTAATTCAAATAATTAATTTCGAATTTATTGTAAATTTACTGAAATTATATTTTGATAAACTTGTGATGTTGTTTAGTTTGTATGAGGGGGCTGTTTATAATTTTTTTGTAATTTGATTTTGACAAAATTATTTAGACATATTGAGAATATGTTTAAGTTTCTGAAAGTGTCTAATAATTAATTAAAAATTATTTTAATTAATTTTTTAAATAAATACCAAAACGAGTCTATTTTAATGCACCTCGCGGGGCTGTTTTGTTTGAATTTTTTTGTATATGTATATTTCAGTTTCAGCGCCTTAGAATATTTTTTATATGATATTTAATGTGTTATTTTAATGTTAAATTCATGCCAAAATTATTTTGTTCTAATTTAAATTTTCAAATTAATTCTAGATGTTAAATGAGTCATTTTAGGTGTCTAGTGTATTGGTTTGTTTATCTTGATGATTTTAGTTTGTGCGAAAATTATTTTGATGGACTTGAGTTGACCTAAAGATTTTTAGAATGATCATATAAGATTCTGGAAATTTTTGAAAATTAATTTTGAATTAATTTAAATTGTTCAATTACAATTCTAGTGTGACTGGAAAGTGGTATGCATTTTAAAATTAAATTGTTTAATTTTTGACATCATAATAACTTGATTTTAAGGTGTATTAATTTTGAATTAATTTATGAAAATATGAAATTTAATTAATTTGATTAAATATTAAAACTCATATTGAAATGACATACAAAATTAAATTAACCGAAACAAGATAAGTAGGTAATTTCGGTTTAAGAGTTGAAACCGACTTTCATATTTGGAATCTAAAATTATCACTACCTTATTTAATTTTATGCATTAGAAAATGCATGCTAGGAGTGAATGAAATGCCATGATAGATTATTATGGACTTAGGCCCAATATGATTAAGTATACATGATTCATTTTGTTTTATGGTAAATAGGGTATGTGTATCTTTCCCTTTCTTTTTTTTTTTTTCTCATGTATTTCTTTTCTTATCTTACTACACTCAAATGTAAATTGAAATTTTCTATTTTGAAATATATAATTAGATTACATAAGATTATGATAGAATAGAGATGCAAAAGGAGTAAGAAGCAATGAAGACGGTGCCATAAGCAAGAAGACTTAGAAATAAGAATTTGATTTTTTATTTTATATGTTGTAATTCATGCATCTACCTATGTTAAACCTAGTCAATTCTTCCATGGCTTGCGGGATTAATGTTGGATTGTCCATAATCATGACATATAGTTATAGTAACTATTGAATGTATGTCTATATATGGATATATGTTTAACATGTCATAAACATGATGGGACTTTATTAACAAAATTCTTTAATAAATAATAATTAAGACTAACTTCTTCCATTAATATGGGGAGAACTAGAGTTCTTCTAGATGCTGGGTTATTGAGTTGACTCAAGTCTTCTCTATGAGAATATATTCAAATCATTTAAATATGATTTCATAATTAATGAGTTAGTTTTAATCAATTTCATTAATTTGTTGAGCTGATTCAAGGTCAATGTAAATTGGAGGCGGTGTTGGGTAAATGTACATTAAATGTACATGTATCAAGAGTTGATAGCCTAATGATTTATGGACACATCAATTAGTTGATAACACAATTCGTAGTTGTATTCAAAGATGCAATTGGTATGGATCATATACCTACCGATTTGGTTTAAGAAGGCTTGTTGAGTTGACTCAAGGTTTTTCTTAAATTGGAATTGGATACCGAACCACTAGGATAACTTCCAAATAAGTTCTCTCGAGTTCATAGTGAGGGCTATGGGTTCGCAATAAAATAGTGAGAGCTATAATGCATTTATTAAAGAATTAATATCACGTATTTATGTACATTCTCTAACATGATCTCTTTTTATATCTAGGGTGCTAGAATTATTATAATCATATCTACAAGTGTGAATTTGTAATATTTAATGAAAACAAACAAGTTGGATGGAACTAATTTCCTATACTGGCTTAGAAATCTAAGCATAGTTCTCAAATTGAAAAAAAATAGGTTGTCTTGGATGAGCCACTTCCCAATTCCCCTACTGCTGATGCTTTTGAAAAGGTTCAGAAGGCTTACAAGAAGCATTTCGATGATAGTGAGATGGTAGGTTGTATTATGCTTGCTATTATGTCATCAGAGTTGCAAAAGCAGCATGAGGTTATGGATGCTAACACCGTGGTTTATCATCTTAGGGAGCTTTTGACAACCAAGCATGATCCGAAAGGTTTGAGATCTCTAAGCTGTTATTTCGCTCCAAGATGATTGATGGGATATCTCCAGTGCAATATGCTCTAAAGATGAATAACTATATTGAGAGGTTGGCCTCCTTAGGATTTATGATGGACCATGAATTAAGTATAGACTTAATTCTCAATGGTTTAACCGATAGTTATGCGCATTTTTTTCTTAACTATAGGATGAATTATATTTTCACCACTATTCTCAAGCTGATCAACATACTTAAGACAGCTGAGCCATCTGTCAAGAAGGACAGTAAAGAAGAAGAAGAAGAAGTCCAGAAGAAGACCAAAGAGGCTGCCCCTAAAGGAGAAGAAGAAGAAGAAGTTCAGAAGAAGACCAAAGAGACTGCCCCAAAAGGAACTTGCTTCCACTGTGACAAGGATAGCCATTGGAAGATGAACTATAAGGCCTATTTGGAGTCCTTGAAGAAGAATGCATCTAGTGCTCTATCTACTTTAAGTATTTATATCATTGAGGTTAATATTGTTTCCAATAATAATATATAAGTATTAGATACCGGCTGTAGCTCACACATATGTATTGATATGCAGGGCCTAAGGAATAATAGGCAACTCAACAAGGGAGCGTCGGACCTGCACATTGAAAATAAATCAAAGGTTGCTGCATTAGCTATAGGAACTTATATATTGACCCTCCCCGGTAGACTTATTTTAAATTTGGATAATTGTTTTTATGTACTTGCTTTGACTACAAATATTTTTTCTATTTCTAGTTTGAATAAAAATGGTTTTCATTTAGCTTTTAGCAACAATTGTTGTTCTATTATATTAAATGATATTCTCTATGCTAGTGGTATATTATGTAATGGAATATACATATTAGATATGTCAAATCCAATTTTAAATATCAATAACAACAAGAGGCAAAAACAAGATATCTTGAAATCATCTTATTTATGGCATTATCATCTTGGCCATATAAGTGAGATGCACATGACTAGGCTATACAAAGATGGTAGCTTGGGGTCATTTGATTATGAATCATATGACGTATGTGAATATTGCTTATTAAGTAAGATGACAAAATCACCTTTTAGTGGAAATAGTGAACGTGTTACAGGGATATTGGACCTAATACATTCAGATGTATGTGGCCCAATGTCTGTGCATGCCAGAGGTGGTTATCCCTACTTCATTATGTTTATTGATGATTATTCACAATTTGGGTATATGTATCTTATGAGATACAAGTCTGATGTATTTGAAAAGTTCAAAGAATTCAGACATGAAGTAGAGAAATAACTTGGCAAGAGTATTAAATCACTTAGATTTGATCGTGGTGGTGCATACTTAAGTCAAGAGTTTCAGCTTTATCTAAGGGATAATGAAATTTTATCCCAATGGACCCCACCTTTCACGTCACAACACAATGATGTAGTTGAAAGGAGAAACTGAACCCTATAGGACATGGTGAGGTCGATGATGAGTTTAGTAGAACTCCCTAAGTCCTTTTGGGGTTATGAAATGATGACTGCCATTTATATATTAAATTGAGTCCCTTTCAAGATAGTTGATACTACTCCATATGAGATATGGAAAGACAAGAAACCTATATTTTCTTATATGAAAGTTTGAGATTATCCAACTTATGTGAAGTAAATAATGTCAGACAAGCTGGATGGTAAGTTTGACCGATGTCTATTTGTAGAATATGTTAAAGAAACTATTAGATATCAATTCTATAATCATTTAGAACAAAATATGTCTGTTTCAAAGCATGCTACCTTCTTAGTGAAAGAGTTTATTCTAAAAAAAGATAGTAAGAGCAAGATTAAACTTGGAGAAGTTCAAGATGCTCTAGTAGCTGCAGATTAATTGCTTGAATCTGAGCCTGTTACTCATAAAGATGAAGTAATAGCTATTCCTTTTGATACATAAGATCTTCGTAGATCTAGTAAGATACGTTTCGCTCCTGAGGGATATGGATTTCTCATAAGTGATCGAAATGAAATCTTGCTCATAGAGGATGATGAGCCTACTACTTACAAAAAAGTTCTAAATAGTTCAGAATCTGACAAATGGCTAATAACCACAAAGTCAGAAATGGATTCCATGTTTGAAAACTAAGTATGGACCTTGGTTAACCCATTCGAATGGATAAAACCTATAGGGTGTAAGTGGGTATTCAAGAAAAAGATCGACATGGAAAGTAATATGGTTACCCATAAAGCTATGCTAGTAGCCAAGGGTTATCATCAAAGATAATGAATTGACTATGATGAGACATTTAGTACAACAGCTATGCTTAAATCCATTAGGATACTCCTAGTCATTGCTACTCATTATGATTATGAGATATGACAAATGGATGTGAAAATGGCTTTTTTAAATGGAAACCTTACCAAGGATGTGTACATGACACAACCAAAGGGCTTCACATCTAAGGATGGTGAAAAGGTATGCAAGCTTTAAAGATCCATTTATAGATTAAAGCAAGCTTTAAGGAGTTGGAATATCCGATTTGATGAGACAATTAAAGAGTTTGGTTTCTCACAAAATCTAGATGAACCCTGTGTGTATAAGAAGGTTAATGGGAGTGCAGTTGTTTTCCTTGTATTATATATAGATGACATACTGATTATAGGAAACGATGTCTCAATCCTTCAATCCATTAAAATTTGGCTTTCTAAGAATTTCTCCATGAAAGTCCTTAGAGATGCAACCTACATCTTAGGAATAAAGATATATAGAGATAGATCTAAAAGGTTGCTTGGTTTTTCTCAGTCTATATACATAGATAAGATGCCAAAGAGATTTAGCATGGAGTAACCAAGAAAGGATTTATTCCCATTATTCATTATTCATGGGATTATCCTTTCAAAGTCGATGAGTCCAAAGACACAAGATGAGAGGACTCGTATAAGTTTGATCCCATATGCTTCGGCTATAGGATCAATAATGTATGCTATACTATGTACACGAGCAGATACTAGTCAAACCCTAGTGAGGGTCATTAGGTGACTGTCAAGAATATTCTTAAGTATTTGAGAATGACTAAAGATGTATTATTGGTTTATGGAGATGGAGACCTTGAGGTAAACAGGTATATAGATGCCAGTTTCCAAACTGATAGGGATGACTCCAAATCTTAGTTATGTTACGTATTCACATTGAATAGTGGAGCAGTCAGTTGGAAGAGTTCCAAACAGGAGACGACTATTGATTCCACAACTGAAGCAGAGTACATTGTAGCTTCTGAGGCAGCCAAAGAAGCAGTTTAGATAAGAAAGTTCATTATTGAGCTAGAAGTGGTTCCCAGCATTGTTGATCAAATACAGTTGTATTGTGACAACAATAGAGTCATTGTGCAAGCAAAAGAGCCATAGTCTCATCAAAGGTCCAAACACGTGCTCAGACACTACCTACGATTAGAGAGATCATAGGTAAAAGTGATGTAAAAGTGTCCACTGATCAGAATATTGCTGATCCATTCACAAAGCCAATTCCCAAAAAGAAGTACGATTCTCATGTACTTGCCTATGGTATTCAATACAAAGGCGATTAGCTTTAGTGCAAGTGAGAGTATGTTAAATAGGTGCTCTAAAGGCAATTACATTTAAGCACTTATTGTACAAACTCATTTTGAATGAATAAAAAGGCATTTTTCATTTAATTGATGTTTATTTATATTATGAATTGATTGGATTTTAAATCAATTAGTGAAGTTCATGATATAAATATAGCATGAAAAAAATCATGATAAGATCGTGATAATGAAATTCTTATCATGTGTAATTATGCTAGTATCTAAATTATCCTTAGTCATAGGATTATAGCACATGTTATACTCATTAATTGGATCAAGCAGTAGATCTCATAAGCTATGAATATGAGATGTTTAGAGTTAACATGTGGATGCTTGCTAAGAGTAGTAAAGTATATTGGATGACTTGTTATGAGAGAATCATATGGATTACCTATTCAAATGTCAATAATAGTCTCATCATAGCAATAGTGCAAATATACTTAGACTTAAGGTACTTAAGGATATCTTGGATGCTAAATTTATGCTTTGACTCCATTCCTTGTTGTCTCATAGAGGTCGCTCATATGGTGGTGATTGGGTACAATTTGAGATATTTTAAGGTAATTAGTAGCTGACAAAGGATTCCTCACTCTTTATAGAATAAGAGTATACCCATGGCTTCTTGTCGGGGTCATTACTCGAGAATCTGTAGCCAGAGTGAAAATATCATGAAGATGGTCTTTAGTGACATGTCTAGTAGAGTAATAAGTCTAAAGGACAAGATCTAACATTACTTGGGCTATGTGTAATGTAGTCAGTTTAGTGGGAGTTGACACATGGTCCATGCTCTAAACCGAGTGGGGTATAGGATGGTGAAATGACGAATTGCATGAATATTGTCTATGAAAAGGTTTGTAGTCAAGCTACTAACTTTTCGGTCAATTGAAGGTCATGATGTGTTGCTAGATACCGCTCATGATTTGCTCAAATTAATTGTTAATTTAGGTGGCCAACATAACCGAGAACCTAAAGGGTCACACGCATTAAAGGTATGAAAAATAAGTAAAATGGTCTTAGATATGATCCAAATTTGAGAGAAAAATACTTGGAGTTGGACCGTGATGAGATCATGGAAAAAAAAATCCTAAAAAATACTTGGGGAGGGGTCATAGGCTCGTACGGGCCTACTGGTCTGCTGACCAGGCCAGCTGGGACTGCCTAGCATGCAGTTACATTCTGTTGGTAGCATAAACTGGCCAACTTCCCCCATAATCCTCCTATTTTCATGTCATTTTGATTTTTGAATCAAATTTGAGTTAAAGTAGAACTCTAAAACTGTAGGGCAAAAATGAAAGACATATAAATATTATTTTTGAGCAGAAAATAATATGGAGCCAAAAATAATTAAAGTATTTTAATTTTATTTTCTCTCAAAAAATCAATTTCTTTGCTAGCACATAAGAATTGTTCAAGCATCTCCCTAAGCGTTTTGTTCTTCAATCTTCATGTGGATACCGTTAGAGACACATCTATTTGAATTATTGTGGTTTGTGACAACTCGATAAGGTGAAAAATTGAAGAACAAGTCAAGAAATTAAAAGGCATTAATTTCTAACTATGTATTTCATCAATTAGTTTTAATGAGTAAATTTCTATGAACCGGGTTTTGAAAATTTTAATTTCCACTGCGTTTTATGAATGTGATTCATCTTCAAATTCCAACAATTGATAAGGTATTTTAAAAGTATTTCTAAGGTATATTCAATGTGTTCCAAGTAATTCTCAAAAAAATTTCAAAATATTCCCATGGTATACTCGAAGTATTTTTAAGAAATTAATGTTTAAGGTATTTTCAAAGTATACCCAAAGTATTCTGAATGATATTGAACCAATGTATACCTAAGATATACATAATATACACTATATCTGCACTTTTTGATATATTTTGGGATAATTTTTTGAATTTAGGTATTCTTGTAATTTTTTTTAAGTGTTTTTAGTAGGTTAAAAAAACTTTAAATGAAGATAATATACTAATATTTTAAAAGTTTTTTTTTTTTTGACATTTTTAAAAAATTCCTAGTAGCTAGCTCCAAAGTATAATAGCGGAATAAGAAATATTAATAATACTTTTTTTTATATAATTGGTTTATATCATCAAATTTAATTTATTGAATAAAATATCAATTGTTAAAAAAATTAAAATTTTGATAATGTAAACCGATTATAAAGTAATTATTAAAGAAAGTATTGAAAAAAAAAGTATTTCTACTATTTGTCATTGCGGAATTATATGTTTTTTTTTTGTAAATCACCAAAGCTTTTATTAAACTCACGGAAAACAAACAATATAAAGAATCATCCTCGAGTTGAGAGGAAGAAACAAAACAAGAAATACAGAAAACAGCAAAAGACACATTACATCCATCTGTTCAACACTTCAGAATTTCCTTCTCTTGTAAAACGCACAAGGACGCTACTTCGCACCATCTGAAAAGTGTTGTCAGCAGGAATTATTTCATTTTGGAAAATCAACAGGTTTCTGGCCCTCCAAATGTAATAGATTGATGCCATGAAAGCAACTCTTCTTGTTTTTGCAAGCAGGGATTTCCCTCCAGCTTTCCTGACAAACCAGGAGACCTGTCGTCTACATCGAAGACGGCTCCGAGCCCAATTGCAATTGATTCCAAACTTGCGTAGAATAGGGGCATTGAAAGAAAAGATGATCAATGCCTTCAGCTCCCGCATTACAAACCCCATTTCTGCATTCGAACCTTAGTCGTGAGCCTGTTTCTCAACGCGAGCCAACCAATAAAGCTATGACTGGGAATATTTTGATTCTCAACTCCTTCCAAGCGTTTGAAACTATTTTAGTGCCAATAAGAATTATTTGATAAATATTGGAATAGAAATTAATTAATAAAATTTGCATTAATTATTTTATGAAATGCTAATTTTAACCATCAACTTCTTAAGTTTATGCTAAAAATATCGCTTTTTCATTTATAAAAGTGAACAATTAGTTGTTTAATATCTAAAACACATTTATATTTATTTATATTACATAATTAAAAATGTATGTAATGATAAGAACTAATCCTAAAATTAATATTTTACATATACAATTTCTAAATCTTAAGTATAATATATATTTTGCATCTTATTATAATTAATTTCATACTGGAAAAATATATATTTTCAATCTGTATTTATTTAATTATTTTTATTTTATATAAATCAAACTTAATTTATAATTACTAAGTTATTAAATGCTTTGCAACTAATATAATATAAATAGCTCTACGAATTATTAATATCACCACCTTACCTTACCCTTATGGAGTATCACAGACAAACTTCATTTGAATATGTGAGTTCAATTTTTAAAAATATAATAAATGAGCCTCCTCATGCATGGATTACAGAGTTTTAGACTGCATTTTTAGAGCTATGTTTTTTTATTTTAAAAAGCATATTTAATAAAATAAAAAATATTTTAGAGTCTTTTTAAATATAAAAAGTAAATATTTTTTATAAGTTCAACAAACTCTTTATATTTTACTATTTATTTTATTTTATTCTATATAAATTAATATTATTAAAAAATAAATAATTTTTTATAATGAGAAAAGAAAAAAAAAATTAAAGAAATATGCTATTAAAAAAGAAAGAATATGTATAGAAATTGATATGCATTTATCACAATTGAAATCGAGAATAAAATTTTAAATGCATAACATTCACTCTCTTTTTTAAATTTTAAAAATAAAAAATCCATTAAAAACTCATTTTATAAGAGCATCTCTAATAAATTCTTTACTTAGATTATACTATTTATTTTAAAGAATTATTCTATAAAAAATATATCTAACGGACTCTTTATCTTTAAAATTTAAAAAAAAAAGTGAATTTGACTATCTACATCTAAAAAGCCAAACTTCACTTTTTTTCAATTGTATTAACTATATTTCAAACTTTCTATGCATTGTTTTCTTTTTTTTTATTAAAATATTTCTCTTTTTTCATAAAAAATTATTTACTTTTTTCTTTTGATAATCATTAATTTGTATATAATAAAGTAAAATGAAAAGTAAAGCATAAATAGTTCATTGCATTTATAAAAAAAAAAATTTACTCTATTTAAAAATACTCTAAAATGATATTTATTCTAATAAAGATACTTTTTAAAATAAAAGGCATTGTTAAAAATACTCTGAAATGACTCTAAAATAAAAACATAACCCAAAATAAAAAGAGCCTTGAGAATTTCTGACTACCGAAAAATCTTTCCAAAATACAACCAGTGGTGCTAAATATGTAATATTCCTATTTACCAAAAATAAAAAAGGTACTATTCCACTAACCCGCTATATATATATATATATATATATATATATATATATATATATATATATATAAGAAGAGGGAATAGTCTATACACTGCAAATCTAAGTGCAACAGCTACCAAATTCAGCAGGTTGTATGGTCAATTAACTCAAAACATCTCAGTGCTCCGGAGTCTGGATCATAGCAAAACAGTAAATAAATAAATAAATTACAACAAAAATTTAGTGGTGGCACTGCGGTCAAATTGTACAACACTCAGCCAGGGTAAATTTTATATGATTTCACTAGCTAATTATGTGTTCCCAGATATAACATCAAGAAGCATCAGAACACCAACAGCACGCTCTTGCCGCCATTAAAATTTGGAAGAAGATAGAATAACAGGGAAGCCGCCCATCTAAACAAGAAACTCTGTTAGCAAAGTTCATCAGTACAACATATCCTGCACTCCACCTTCAGCCATCTTTTCCAAGTCTTCCTGTGACAACAAGGTTTTCCTACCAGTTGCACCAGTCTTATCATAAGGTTGAGCCATCTTCCGAAGGAACTGCATTTGAGGAGAAATTTAGATAATAAAGATAATTACCAACACAGCATTTGATCCAATAGGCATTTGTTCCGCCTTTTTCAATGGTCCTTTAGCCTAATAACTTCCTTTTACAGACCAAAATAACTAGCCATTCTTTTGAATAGCATTTAATTCCAGATGTCAACACCATAAGAGATCATTTTAAATTCTGTTTTAGATTCATCGCAGATTAAATCAGCGAGATCAAGGGCATATAGTTGGAAAGGACCTTATCATAGCTGTTTGCACCACTGATCACTGGTCCATGATAAGGATAGTTAAAATACCTTTGATGATGCCAACTAAAGCATTTAAGGCATGTGGATAAGGGCCATAAGGCAAAGAATCAATTAAAGGAAACTCAGAGAAATGAGACTAAACCAGATCATTTCATTTTACAGGCAAATGTAACGGACAAGAAATGCAAATTTGTTTAAAAGTTCAACGATTGCACTGTTTCATGTGGCAACATCTGTCATCCAGTAAATAAAAAAAATTAAAAAAAAAACCCTAATTTACCTTCTATTATCTAGTAAGTGTCCAACATAAACACATAATTAAGCGCACACAAAAAGTTTTTTTTTTTCAAAAAAAAAAATGGAAGAAAAATAGGTTGCAAGGGACAAACCTCGCGTGCAATATACAAAGCCATGTCAGTGCTCAAATTCAGGTGTGCATCACGCAAATGTGACAGAATCCAACCAGGCAATTTTGATCGCTTATCATGACGGCTATATCTGTACAAACTCAAATGATCAAGGGATTATGATTTCTTAAGATAAAATCACTAGAAAACTACAAGTGCTATGATTATTGCCGGGCAAACGAGACTTGCCAAATTTATGATCATTGCCTCAAATATTTTGAAATGGTGCAACCGATAACAAATATCACAGCATGAACCCCAGTAAGCTTAATTATTTCCCTCCCACTTATATGCTAGAGCTCAACTTGGTTAAAAGCTTTCTCCTATCTTTCTGATCACAAGAGGTACTAGATATGGAGATTATCTTTTAATGTGTAACAGTCAAGGAAAAAGAGAGAATATCAATTGCTGATGCACTGTGAACGCATACCTTTTATCAGCAAATATCATCATTCCATAATCTGCTTTTGATCTGATTACTCGGCCCACACATTGAGCAGCTTGCCTCTGCTTCAGTAAATTCCCATTAATTAGTACATACTATCTAATGCAGACGTAAAAATTGAAACCTCAAGAGCACAAAAATTGTCCTCAATTTTATTTAAAAATTGCAGAAGAATCATACCAAGGCATCAAATGTCAGGAAATCCCCTTCCTTTATTTGAAATGTATCTCGAAGATACTCCAACCGTGCAATTAATATTCTGCAAAATACTCTTGTCTGAATGCATTCAAAAATAAAACATGTTTGTTGAATAAAAATTTATTACAAGGGCATAAATTACACATATTAACTCAGCAGAACAGCTTTTAACTTTTAAAAATAAAAAAGTTGGGAAGTATCATAGCACTATTTTGTCTGTCCATTCCCATAAATTTAACTATTTAAAGGAACACCACTTTCTTTTGGAAAAGGTATGCAATTTCCACATGATGACGTGGTATACTATTAAAGCAAACATTATTTTGGAAGGTAAATTACATAATATCATATAAAGAAGGGAATAAATAATTTGGGAAAATCCGAAGAGGAAATCTTGACCAGCAATTTATGTTTGAAGGA
This sequence comes from Balakata baccata, assembly GCA_949630135.1. Lineage (NCBI taxonomy): Eukaryota > Viridiplantae > Streptophyta > Magnoliopsida > Malpighiales > Euphorbiaceae > Balakata > Balakata baccata. The sequence goes on from CATIWF010044966.1 coordinate 23,385, forward strand.
ATCTGAGAATGCTTACTTGCTTAAGGTATACTGGAAAGGAATACCAAACATGATCACCAGTCTACCATAGTGCCTATCAAAATCTATTCCTTCAGCTACTTTTCCCCTGCAATGTACAGAAAAATACCTTGCATCAAAGCTTATAATCTGAATCAGTTGCAATCCCATCCTCTCCCATCATGACATCCAGTTATGAAAGAAAAGTTATTCTGGAACAAAGTAAGCTATAATACATGCTCATACCTAGCAACAGAAAAAAAGACAGCACCTCTTCCACAGTCACAGGCCCTGCGGTAGTTGTCTAGAGCCAGTGTAGTTTCTACCACATCTTGGGTCTCAATAAATACCAGCTTATGTTGCATGATATCCTGCAAGAAGAAGAATATAAAGTACGCACTCTTAGGATATCATGACTGCACATAAAACTGCATTGGAGAGAGAAAAAGCAGGGGAACAATCACTATCAACAAAGGGGAGCAAACAATATTTTCACCTTTAGAATTCCAGTTTCATTCCAGCTGTTAATAATTCCATCCATGTAAGAGTAACTGACGAAAAAACATACAATTCCATCTGGAACAACAGAGACCATCTCCACCAATAGCTTCCCATAGTTTCTTGCGACACCAGGATCACTTCTCATATCAAATTTGGTGCTTACTGGAAGTTGGTCACTGTCGAACAGAAGATGAAGCTCGTTGCTCACAAATTAAAACTTCACAGATGATATAAAATTTGGCAACAATTTTAACCTTTGTACCTTCCACGAGTTAGAACCATTGGGCATATGCAATCTCTTGTCAAGGACATTGTAAAGCTTCGACTGACAACAGGATGGAAGTTAAGAAGACGAGGGTAAAGATCAATAGGGCTCAGAGTTCCAGAAGTAATCACAACTGACTGGAACCTATCAAATACTGGCTTTATAGCTAGTGAAGCATCATGGCAGCTAAGCTGTAACGAGCAAGATAAATACAGAAAGATATTTGTCAAGAAGAGGAAAAGAGTAAATGAGCAATTAAATAATAGAAAAATTAGAACTAGATCAAAAGAAAGAGGAGACAAGGAAGCACAGATTTCAATGTCCAAATGACAGATGCACTGTGTCAAATAATTTCTTTCCTTTTTTTTTTTTTGGGTCTTTAGATAACAGAACCATAACACAATCATCTAGAGAACAATGAAAAGTCTAACAGCAGTTTATTCTCATATATATATATATATATATAAGAAGTAGAAAAAGCAGCAACCTGCAATACAGGGTCAGGAATATGTGGCATTCTCTCATCAAAAGGTTCAATTATAATGGAAAACCCACGAGAATATGTCCCGACAAGTGTTGCAAAGTCACATATTGTTTGGATGTGTAAGAATTCATCTGTATCCGTTATTTCCAAAGTCAACATAAGTGAGTGCAGCCGATCATAACAAAACTTGAGCGTTTTCTGGTCAATTCCAGCGTGACTATTTAAAGAAGCAACAAAGCTAATAGGGCTTTCCTTCTCAACATTCTCAGTATCCAGTCGCCCTCTTAGATACTGAACCAATCTACGTAAGACATGCAAAAAATGTTCTGCTCGGCGAATATTGCCAGGAACTGCCTCCTTCAGAATATCATCAGGCAAGGCAGGATTTGCAAGCCATGTATCTGTGGCTGTACCAAGAAGGGAAATGGGGAAGCAACCATAAGAACACCCATTGTTTTGTAGGAAAAAAGACATCAGTTTTTAGCTTCCACATACCAGATAGATTTCCTCGTTGTGCTAAACCCTCAACGAGTCGGTTGTATTCAGCACGCAGCCTACCAGCATCAGTGGCCTTGAACCTTCCTACCATGTCCAAGTAATTAATTCTAAAAACCTTTAAGGAGAAAATGCACTCAATAAAAATCAAAACTTTTTGGTATGATGAATTATGGCATTTATGGGAAGGAGAGAGAACTCAAGTCATGCATCAGAAAGTTATTTTTCTTATAAACCTTTAAGGAGATAATGCAATTAGTAAAAGTCCTAACTTTTTGGTATGAAGAATGATGGCATAATGTAAGAACAGAGAACTTAAGTCATACATCAGGAACTTATTTTTATTATTAAGCCTTTAATGAGGACCTATTTTAAGGAAAAATAAATTAATATATTTCTTAGCACACTGTGTTATATAAAAGATGAAGAAATTAAAAAATTTTAAATATTTCAACCTCTGAACCTTTTGAGTTTGTTCTATTGAGCCCTTCAACTTTCAATTTTTGTTATATTGAGCCCTCAACAATCAATTTTTGTTTGATTAAGCCCCTAAAAATTCACCTGCCACTTACACATGTGCAACGTCTTAATAGAACAAAATTATTAGTCTATTGGCTCAATAGAAAAAAAAATTAGAAGTTCAGGGACCAATAGAATAATTCTGACATGTTCAGGGGCCAAAAGATGCATGTTTCCATAAGAATATAAAAGCATGATCACATGACCTATGAAACATAACATATGCCATAGTGAGTATAAAGCCATGTCGTGGGCTAGATGCCAGTGTTCAATAATATCATCTGCTGAGGTCATGGAATGTGTGATAACTTTATTAATCAGAAAAAGCTCCAATGTTAAAGGTAGTCATACCTCTCAATCTCCTGGCTTATCCTTGAGAGATTTCTTGTAGCTCCATCAAGAGTTTGCCTCCTCACACTAACACTAAGTGCTTCAATACATACATTATCAATATTATGTGCCTCATCAAACACAACAACAGACTCCTTTTGCATCTCTTTTGATATAATCCCAGCCACCTTTGGATCAAGCAAGTACTGGTAACTATAAACCACAACATTAGCAAACTGCACCATATGCCGTGCCAAGAAGTATGAACACCACCCTTTCTCCTTCCCGTATGCCCTTAGATCCTACAGCCGTAGAAAAACAGCAAAGTGTTACAAAAGTTCTTGGGGATATGTCTAATAAAATTCAGGACTCAATTGGATACGTTAGCTAGAATAATTGGACGTTTTAAAGAGAAATTCTCTAGAACAGTATGCATCAAAATTAGGAGAAGGAATACCAGTTGCTTGATGATGATATGAAAAACTAGTAACCATATATACATTGATGTTACATAATGATATGAAAGATTAATTGAGATAAATTCTACACTAAGAAAACATAGCTGTTGAACATAGATGCATTAGAATCAGCCAGAGACAGCTACTCAGAAAACACCGGACAAACAGCAATAGGATCAACCAGGCATATCCAAAATCTGCTTCCCAAACGACACAACATAACTGCAATTGCAAATGCTCAGACCATTTCCAATAACTTCAAAACCCACATTATTATTCAAAAACATTTTCATAACCGAAGACTCCACCCAGAGTTGATCTTAAAGATATCAAAGTTAGTACCTGAAGCGTGTAAACTCCAGGGGGCAACACTGCCGCAGATGCTGCCCTCTCATAGTTCTCAAAGAACTCACAAGTCGGTACATTGGGATTCTCAGCAGCCATGGCTCTAACCCAACTCGCTGTCAGCTTCCTACAGCCGGCGTCCACCGAATCACGATTCTCCGCGGCCAAAACCGTCGGATTCACGCACAAATTCTTCCTAGATGACAACCCGATAGCCAAAATCCTGGCAGCGGGTCCCAAATGCTTGATTTGGTAATTATGCAATAGTTTGAGCTCAGCGAGGGTTTTCTCCATCTCGTGCACTGTTCGCGTGCAGTAAATTAGCTTCACAGGGTTGTGGGGCTTAAAGAGTGTGTAGCTGGTGATTAAGGAGAGAAGCGCTATTGTCTTCCCTGTTCCCGTCGGCATTTCCAGAAGGCAGTGACCCTTGGCATCTAGAGCACGCTTAAGTTCCACCATGTATGAATATTGCTCTGGATATATATTATCATACGGGAAATAGACTGTAACGTCCTCGATTTGGAACTTCATTGTGCTAGTTCAGCGCTTACCAATATCGGTCTACAAACAACATAAATATAGAAAGGACGGTGAGGCGGCGGCGGCCGAGGAGTGGGGTGGCCACTGCTCTGAAGGTGGATTTTAAAAAGGAGGATTAGTATGGGTTAGGGATTTTAATTGCTAACATTTATATGATTATATATAGGAACGAAATTTGGTTGATCCCTGAATTCGATTTGTGAATTTATTAAGTACAATATTATAATAATAAAATTTGAAAATAGTTCTTTATTCATAAGAAAATGATGAATTTTACATTTTTTTAATATATTTATATTCTATAATACATATCCAATTCAATGTTAATATGTTTAAGTTAAGTAATAACTAAAATAATTTAATAAAATATTTGAAATACATGCATAAAATTAATTATTTATAGTAAATCATCTATTTTCTATATAAGTCATTAGTATATATAATTAAAAATTATATAAAAAAAACTAATAATAGCTTATAATTTAGATGTCATAAAATGCTTACAAAATGATACATCAAATAGTATTTTTTTTAATATTAAAACACAAACAAAATTATTTTTTGACGCTTAAACACAGAGTTTTAGTATAGATTATGGGTGTAAACGATTTTAAGTTAATTATGAACTACTTAAATTTGACTCGTAAAATATTCAAATTCGATTTAAAATAAATTAAGTCGAGTTCAAGTAGTTTGTTAAGTCGAGTTCAAATATCATGCTTTCATTATTTTAATATATTCGAGTATAACATAGTCAAGTCAACTAAACTCAATTTTGAATCCAATCAAGCCAAATATACAATGTATTAAAAATTTCATTTGTTTTAAGATTTATTGAGTCGAGTTCGAGTAGTTCAGATATTTTTCGAGTCAAATTTCAAATAATTTAAAAGAAACTCGATCGAGTTTGAGTCAAGTTTTTCAATCGAGTCGAGCTTAACACTATATTGATTCGACTTGACTATATTCTTAGTATAAATTATAGAGAAAATTTTTTAAATAAACTGAATCTAGTGGATTAAACTAATCACATTAACTAATAAAAAACAATTAAATGCACGATGTGTGTTTGGATTATGGTCTACTAAATATTTCTCATATTATATATAGCTTATTAAATTTTGACACGTCACTACTGAGTTTTATTAGCGTGGCCTCTTAAATAGGAGAAAAATGCACTAAAAATTGCGCGCTATGCATTTCGGATGAGATATTTTTGAAGCCAAAAACAGAGCACAACAAGGCATCAGCGCCGCAGTCATCGCCAATGGAAGCAACTCTTCGCTTCGGTCCCCAATTTTTTGGGACTAGACTCCCCAATATTAGAGGTAAGTTCCTCCTTGTTTGGCTGCCGGGAAAGGAAAGCAAAATAACGAGTGAAAATTTGAGTATAAGAAATAAGATAGGAACTGAGAAATATCTGCTGGATTTGCCATTTTATTTTTTAAATCCGTGAAATTCTGAATCGAAGAATTATAATGTTAAAACATCCTTTTTCCCCTTTCTCTACTATTACTAGGGTTGTCATCTTTAGGTGCTCTCCCAATTGGCGAAATATTGCGGCATATATTTTGATGATTTTCCGTTATGAAGTTACGAGTTCATGGAATTTGAATATTTTGCTGCTTTGATAATTGTTGTATCACGGCTTAGTTCTGATGCCACCTGCTGCCTTACATAATTCTTGTCTTGGCTAAACATTAAAATTATTCGTAAAGTGGCACATTTAGAGCATCTGCCCCAAGGAAAGGAAATGTTATTTCTCCTTTGACATTTCTGAGGTTCCTAGTTATGAAATTGGTTACCAGTTGAATCTTGAGTATATGTGCTTTGAAGTTTGTTGGAAAGTCATGCTTGAGATTCTCTCTGTTCGTTTCATTTAAATTCTCATTTGAATTATTTCTAAGTGTTTTTTTTTATTTGCTATAATCAGCAGTTGATTAACGCGAAAGTGTGTTGTTTTCAGGTGGGTTTTTTTATTTTTTATTTTATGAAAAATAATATTTAGGTTGGTGAAGTTTAGAGAGAGAGAAGCTATGATGGGCTGAACACTTGTACTTAATTTGACCAGTGTCAAAAACAAAGAAGTCTTTTAGTTGGTTGAAGAATTAGTCCTAAAAAGTAGTTTTCTCTTATAAATTGGCAAAGTCTAGTCGAAAAGGAACCAGCAAAATTTTATCTCGAGTAGTCATCTTGCTAAGACTGTAATCTTCCTATTTATGTGATGTCAATGTGATGCATGGTTTATTTCTCTCTCTCTCTCTCTTTTCCCTTTTATACATATTTCTTGATTTCATTTTTCTTCATGTGATAAAGGCAATGTTGTGGATCCTTCTAAAGAAGTGTATGTGGCTCATCTCTAATTCATATAAATGTTATACAGGGAAATATAATGAACAAAATATTCGACTTTTCCGCCCCATATGTGCAAAAACCACTGTTTCTCTTAAGATGAAACTTTTAGAGTCAAGCAGAAGCAATTTCTTGTTGCGCAAAAGAACTTTTGTACCAAGAACATGCAAAAAATTCTCCATCAACTCCTCAGATCATCTCCAGAGTGACAATGTAAATGCTGAGCCAACATCTACACATGAAACAGTTCTATCCAGAGCTGATGATGACGCTGCTTTACTCAATTTGCATCCTAGACATGATATGCAGCCTCAACCTAAAATGTTTCACAATAGGTTTTTGAATTTTGTACGCATAAGCTCTGTCCTCAATAATGCTGCCGAATCATTTTTTAAAAGTGAAATACGACGGAGGTTATTTGTCACAGCTGTACTGATTGTTATCAGCCGTGTTGGATATTATATTCCTCTTCCTGGATTTGATAGAAGATTGATACCCCAAGATTACCTTAGCTTTATCTCAGGATCTGTTGGTAAGTTACTTAAATAATTACAGTCACTGACATCTCTTTAGTCTAACAAATATAACAACTATAAGCATGCTGGGTGTATACATTTTAACTTTATGCTAGTGTGTCTATTTTCATTTTTGTGACTGGTCATCGTTCTGGTCTTGGCAGATGAGCTTGGTGATTTCACATCAGAGCTTAAACTATCTTTCTTTCAGCTCGGAATTAGCCCTCAGATATTAGCATCGATACTTATGCAGGTTGATTATCTATTAAACTAGTTTACATATGTTTAATTACAAGTTCTGCAGTTATTTTTTTAATTTGGTCCGTTGCTGTATTGCCATCTGGCTATAATTTGCAACATTCTTGTAATGGTCTCCGCAGATGAAATGTAAAACATTGGTCCTTAGGAAATAATATTAGAGAATCAAAGTTGCTTGGTCATAAGACCTGTAAGATTTTTCATTTTTTGACTACCCATTTGATCTTTTACTAATAGAGATAGTTATTATCCTTCTGCCATTTTTATGTTCCATGTTGTTACTTTATTTTCCGTAATATCTACTATATCCTGTTAGAAACTGTGCAAAGCTCTTTTCTCATGAGTTTCTCTGTTTCATCAGCAGAGGTATACTGGATGGTGTTTTTTTCTTTTTTTTTTAACTTTTTTTTTCTTCTCTATCTTCCTCTCTTGTGCTGGAAGAATGCTTAGATAGAACTCAAACATTCATTTTCTACGGTATCATGCTTGACCTTTTTTTTTCGCTAATTTTCAAAAATTGGATTTGCAGGTGCTCTGTCATATTGTTCCCTCCCTAGTAAAGCTGCGGAAAGAAGGCTTAGATGGTCATGAGAAGATTAAGAGTTATATGTGTGTCTAGTTATTCATAGCAGTGAGACAAGTCCTTGCTACTGAATCATGCATTGAGTATTACACTCATTCGACCTACTATGTTGAGGCTTACCAATCAATATTTTTTTCTATCCATTTCAGATGGTGGACCTCTCTAGGTTTTGCAATATTAGAAGCTCTAGTAGTTGCTTGTTATTCACTTCCATATTCAATTTATGCAGCCAGTCATAGGTAATGTTTGAGAAGGCGATAAATTTTTAAAAAAAAAAACAGTAATTTGATTACTAATTTCCTCTAAAATTAACAGAAATAAGAATTTTAGTTCATGTCAATGGTTGATATGAAAACTCAACGACCTTCCAATATTGTTTTCTCTTTTTTTTTTAATTTTTTTTTAAATCATTGTCACTTCTGCTCATCTGAGTTGTGTCAAGTCATGCAACACTTGTTGTCATTGCGCTCTTTTATTTGTGTTATGCTCAACATAATGCATTCCCCATCCCTTTTATTGAGGTTAATCTTCAGTGAATAGTGCCAGTTGACAAGTCTCTTTGGATAATGGCTTGAAACTGTTCGTTTGTGTATTAAAAACTTTTACTGATTTTGCAGGATCAAGCATGTGATGATAACAGCCTTTTTATTGGTCTGTGGTGCAATGTCTGTGACATGGATAAGTGATACAATAACAGAATCTGGATTTGGTATTCTTCTGGGGATTTTTGTTCATATATCTTAATATTTTCGTATACTTATATTATGTTTGTTTATCATTCTTAGCTAGTTTTTTGTGTTTGCCTTGGTTGCTTCTCCCAATTAAGGGAACTACAAAATGTTAAAAAAATTGATGATGACTGGTTATTATAAAAATATTAGAAAGAAGGTTTAATATGTGTAGCCCCCTGTACCTGCGTTTTGTCACTTCCCCCCTATAGTCATTTTTGCTGTAGACTGCCATTTGTACCCATTTTTGGTTCCAATCAGCCCCTCAATTCCTCATTTTAGGATTTAATTAGCCTTAGTAATATGATGTACCACTGATGTAGCATATGATTTGGTGAACTTCAACACTCCTACCACATCAGTGCATTGTCAAATTAAAGAGGTTAATTGAACCCTAAAATTAGGAACTAAGATGCTGATTGTAACAACAAATTGGTGCAAGTGGCAGTTTGTACCAAAAATGACTGTAACAGACAAAATGACAAAATGGGGCAAGTACAAGGGGCTATGCATGTATCAGGTCTGAAAAAAGATTATGTGCATTTTTTTTTTTGTAATTTCCATTCATGTTTGCTGTCCATATTCGTGCATGCATCAGGTCAAGGTTCATCTCTAATCATATGTGTGGGAATTCTAACGGGCTACACTGATACATTATACAAGATGTTGTGTCAACTCTCAGGTATGTGACAAGAGAACATGTGTGAGTATATTCAAATTCTAAATGTTATTTCGTTTCCTACTTCTTTAGGTTAGTAGGCATTTTTTGCTTGCCTTTTTATTTTTTTAATTCTAAAAGAGGCTAAAAAATAATCAAATGTGATGTTTGATTCTCTTTTGAGCTATTCAATTTGGAAGAAGTAGAAACTATAAATTTTCTTTCAAGTAGGATTCAACTGGTGAAGTCTCTGATAGACATCATATATGATATACCAGTGACCAAAAAGGGGAAAACATATATACGGTGTGAGTTAGTTGCTAGGCTGTTGCTTTATTACTGTTTGTTAGGTGTTGTGATCGGGTTGGGTAAAGGTTAAGGGTAGTATAGTGATTTTAGGTAGAAGTTTGTTAGCTGATGTTGTTAAATAGGAGGCAAGTGGTTAGGGAAAGGATTCATTTTGAGTATTTTCTAAAAGAGTTCTAGTGAACTATGGGAGATTGCAAGCCTCTCGAATGCTTGTAATTTTCATTTCCATTTCAATTCCAGAACTCTTCCTTTAGCTTTCTTGCTGTGAACTTGTTAATTCCTATCAATTGATATCAGAGCAGGTCATCATGGGGAAGTATTGTTGGCAGATATTGTTGGCAGATATTGAATCCAAGGGATTGGAAGATTGAGCTACCAATCTTCACCGGAGTCAATCTTGTAAGGTGGCTGTTGAAGGTGGAAAGCCTCTTCGCCGGGCAACGGCTCAACGATGCCAATAAGATCTAAGCAGTAGTGGAAGCTTTTGAGGGGGATGTGCAAATGTGGTATGAGAAAGAGTATAGAATTCAGCCAATCTTGACTTGGATGGAGATGCACCGACTGTTACTGATAAAGTTCCGAACTGTTGAGGAGGAATCCCATCATGAACAGTGGGAGGATATGCGACAGGAAAGGACGGCGCAAGATCTTTGGCAACAAATTAAAATCAAAATTGAGCCATTGGTGGAGATTATTGAGAAGGATGATGAGCAATTGGGGAAAAATGAAGAAACCAAAGCAATGGGGGTGGAGCAAAAGCCGAATCAAAACAATACCCATGAAGAAGTATCAATGGAGAAGATCAATGGCAAAGTTGTGACGGGACATGAATCTGCAGTTAGGGCTTTGTCTATAGTGGGGAAGATGACTGAAATCTTGAATGAAATTTTGCAGAAGAAGAAGAACGATAACAATGTTGAGATTGGGATTCAGTCAAAGATTAGGGCTGTAGTGAGCAACGTAGTCTTTCTTAGGTTGGAACAGGCCCACGTTTTGGCCTAACGGGTTGAAGATAAATTGGGGTCAGTGGATGAAATGTTTAGATCTACAATTTTGTCAACTAACAGATGGATATAGGGTTTTCAATGGTGGAGGATTCAATACCTTCCAAGCAGTTTGTTCTTGCGTTGAAGATGGGCTCTTATGCTGTGAGTCGCGCTCATCCTTCCAGCGAATTGACTCATCCCAACCAATAACTAAGGGTGTTATCAAAAGTATTGAGAAGAAAGACCCAAGTGGAGCTAACATCACCAACAACAACAAGAATTTTGCGAGAGCTCTCGCATTCAAAGGCCAAAAGATTCATCGACGATCTAAGAAAATGGAATTCCCTAAACTACAAGGAAAACCTAAAGCTATTTTCAAAGAAAAAAAAACACCGAACGGGTTCAACGGTGAAGGGACATGTGTCGATGCTGGACACCTGTCTCTGTTACCATGCCTACAAGGGCTTTCCATGGCTCTATATCAAGTGGTGTCTGTAGTGGACCATATTTGGGAAGGAGGTCAGTACAATTTGATGAAGGCATATGATGATAAATATGCTTATACTGTTCAAATTTGTCCTAGAACCCATTTTTTATTTCATGAGTCATTTTTTGCTACTAAGACTCTTAGGTTTTATACTAGTAGCAATAACCTCTGTTACGCCTGTTACTTGTTCGACAAAATTCCTCAACAAAGTGTTTGTCTATGGAACTTCATTACTAAATCGTACCGTGAGAACTTTGATCTGGATTATTTGAGACTTGTTCATGGAGGAGTAAATAATTCTAGTATGGGTTTGGATTTTGTTTGCTGTACTGCTTAGGCGACGGCTGTTCCCAAACTTGGTCATATATGTGAAACAACCAAGGTGTTCCCTAGGATAATTGATTCAAATTTAATACAATGGAATTCTAAATTGTCTGGTCATGTTTCTTGTGGATTTTCAGGTGAAATATTGCATTTTGTATATATAGATGTACATCTTATTAATGAGAATATGGAATTTCTCTATTCTTCAAATTCTACATGGTATCATAGCTAAGTTTTAGTAAAATCCTAGCTTAAAATTTGTTGGCTTTGAGAGTTCTGCCTAGAACTCTTTCTACCATTAGTGGGTCACTCCAGTGAGTGTCCGTTTGTTGTCATTGCTTTGCCCAGGAGAATCCCCACCAGCCAATCAACCTGGTTTCCATATCCCGGCCACCGGATTACCAGCGCGTGGATGTCACGCGTCGACGCAAGCTTCTGTTGAGTTTTCATGCGCTGGAACGCGGTGGCGTGTGCGGCGGATCCACTTCCTCCGGTCACGTCGTCGGTGGTCACCTCAGTCCCAGTGATACTCCGACAGTGATAGTTTGCTCATCAGGGAAGTTTTTCTAAACTGCCCTCTTTAGGCAGTGTTTGTTTGTTCCGGAAAATTGTGTTTTTTGGTTGCTAGTTGGTCATTGCTCATTTTATTTCAGTGTCTCTTTGATATCGTTGGTTGATTCTTTGAGATTATGATGGCTGGTGAGCAAAAGAATATGGTTATGTCTAGTGTTATTCCTATTTTATCAAAAATCACTGAATAAAAATTAAATGGAGATAATTATTTGGATTGGAGTAAGACTGTCCGTTTGTATTTATGGAGTATTTCTAAGGATAACCATTTAACCGAGGACCCTCCTACTGATGCAACCCGAAGTGACTGGTTAAGGGTTGATGCTCAATTATTCTTGCAAATTTGTAACTCTATTGAGAATGAGTATGTTGATTATGTTTCTCACAGCGAGTTTGTGAAAGAATTGATGGAATACTTGGCTTTCTTGTTCTCTGGTAAGGGAAATATTTACCGTATTTTTTATGTTTGTAAGGCATTCTATTGGACTGAGCAACATGATCAATCACTCCAGACTTATTTCATGAATTTCAAAAGTACGTATGAAGAACTGAATTCTTTATTGCCGTTTAGTACTGATATCAAAGTTTAGCAAACACAATGTGAATAGATGGCTATTATGAGTTTTCTCGCTGGCCTTAATCCTCAATTTGATGGTGCTAAGTCACAAATTCTGTCTAATCCTGAGATTATCTCGTTAAAAGAGGTCTTTACTAGGGTCCTTCGTACAAATACTAGTTCTCATGCCTCATTTGTACAGCCTAGTGCTCTTGTCGGTCATAATAATGGACCGACTAGCCGGTCTCGTCCTCAAAACAATAGTAAAGGTGGCAGTAATAGTGGATGGAATGTTGGAACTCAGGATACAGGGGGAGTAGTTTGCTACTATTGTCATGAACCGGGTCACACTAAGAAAACTTGGTAGAAATTGCTAAAGAAAAATAAAAAATCTTCTGGATTTCAGTCAGCTCATGTTGCAACTACAGATGGTGCTCCCTATCCATCGTCAAATCAAACTATTTCAATCTCTGTAGATGAATATGCAAAATTTACTCTGTACCAAGAAGCATTAAAGCATTCTCCATCTGTCACTACCCTAACTGAGACAGGTTAAACCGATACATGTTTTCTTTCTTCTTCTTCCCCTCAGTGGATCATTGATTTTGGAGCCACAGACCATATGACAAGTAACTCTAGTCTCTTGTCTAATTTTCAATCACACACTTTTCCTTTTTCAGTCACCTTAGCTAATGGTTCTACTTCTTCTATTCTTGGGTCTAGCACTATTAATCTTACACCAACATTGTCTTTGTCATCCGTATTGAGTTTACCAAAATTTTCTTTCAATTTGTTATCTATTAGTAAACTTACCCATGCTCTTAATTGTTGTATCTCATTCTTTCCTGATCATTATTTGTTTCAGAATCTTATGACGAAGCGGATTATTGGTAAAGGACGAGAATCATGAGGGTTATACACTTTGGATACTCAGGTGCCCCAGACCATTGCCTACTCCAGCACGTTATCTCCTTTTGAAGCCCATTGTCGGTTGGGACATCCATCATTACTTTTGTTGAAGAAGTTATGTCCTCAGTTTTAGGATCTATCATCTTTAGATTGTGAGTCTTGTTAGTTTGCTAAATATCATCGTTTGTCATATGTTTCTCGAGTCAATAAAAGAGCTAGTCATGCTTTTGAGTTAGTCCACTTGGATGTTTAGGGACCATGTCCCCTTGTGACTAAGGCTGGTTTCAAATATTTTGTTACTTTTATGGATGATTTCTCTCATATGACTTGGCTTTACTTAATGAAATCTCGTTCCGAGTTGTTTTCACATTTTCAATCTTTTTATGCTGAAATAAGAACCCAGTTTGATAAGTCTATACAAATATTGAGAAGTGATAATGCCAAAGAATATTTTTCTGCTTCTTTTCAGACTTACATGACTCAAAATGGGATCCTTCATCAATCATCTTGTGTTGATACTCCATCTCAAAATGGAGTAGCTGAGAGAAAAAATAGACATCTTCTTGAAACTGCTAGGGCACTTTTATTTCAAACACATGTTCCTAAATATTTTTGGGCTGATGCTATTTCCACAACTTGTTTTTTTATTAATCAAATGCCCTCTACTATTCTTAATGGTCAAATTCCTTATAAGATTTTGTTTCCTAATAACTCTATATTTCCTATTGAACCTCGTATCTTTGGTTGCTCTTGTTTTGTTCGTGACGCTCGTCCACAGGTTTCCAAGTTGGACCCCAAGTCAGTTAAATGTGTATTCTTGGGACTCTCGGTTTCAAAAAGGGTATAGGTGTTTTTCTCCTCTCTTGAATAGGTATGTTGTGTCTGCTGACGTTGCATTCCATAAACGTCTTCCTTTCTTCACCAATCCATCTACATCTGTGTGTCCACAAGAGAATGATGATTTGTTACTGTATCATGTTACCTGTCCACCATCTAGTCTTGTTCCACTACCACTGCCTTCTCAACTGAAACCACCTATCACTCAAGTTTATTCTCGACGATCTAATCCTCCTGTTACAACTCCGGCACGAATCTCCTCTTCATCATCAAATCCAATGACTAGTGAACATGATTTGCCCATTGCTCTTCAGAAAGGTAAATGTCAGTGCACTTATCCTATTTCCTCTTATGTCACTTATGATCATTTATCCTCTGCTTCTTGTTCGTTTGTTGCTTCTCTTGATTCTGTAGGGCTTCCTAAGTCTGTTCATCAGGCTTTATCTCATCTTAGGTGGCGTGATGCGATGCTTGAGGAAATGAATGCCTTAAATGAGAATGGTATTTGGGATCTAGTTGATTTACCTGCTGGCAAGAAAGCAGTTGGATGTAAGTGGGTATTTACGGTTAAATTCAATTCTGATGGCTAGTGGCTCGCCTTAAAGCACCCTTGGTGGCCAAAGGCTATGCACAAACATATGGAGTGAATTATTCTAATACTTTCTCCCATGTGGCAAAATTGACCTCAGTTCAATTGTTTGTTTCTCTCGCAGCTACATATGATTGGCCCCTCTATTAGCTTGATATTAAAAATGCTTTTTTGCATGGTGATCTTCAGGAGGAGGTTTATATGGAGCAACCACCTGGGTTTGTTGCTCAGGAAGAGTCCGGGAAAGTGTGTCGTCTTCAAAAATCATTGTATGGACTTAAACAAAGTCCTCAAGCTTGGTTTAGGAAATTCAGTCAAGCAGTAGAAAGGTTTGGGATGAGGAAGAGCAAGTCTGATCATACAATTTTTATAAGCAGTCCACTTCTGGCATCATTCTACTTGTGTATGTGGATGATATTGTTATTACAGGGAGTGACATGCAGGGAATCTCATCATTGAAATCCTTCTTACAAAGCCAGTTCAATACTAAAGATTTAGGGCACTTGAAATATTTTTTGGGGATTGAGGTGTCCAGGAGTAAAAGTATTTTCCTTTCTCAGAGTAAATATGTATTGGATTTGATAAAAGAAACTGGAAATTTGGGAGTTAAGCCATGCAGTACTCCAATGCTTCCTAACCAGCAATTCACAAAGGAGCGAGATGCTTTTGATGATCTTGAAAGATATAGAAGATTAGTTGGGAAGTTGAATTGTCTCACAGTACCCGTCTTGATATTGCTTTCTCAATTAGTACACTTAGTCAGTTTATGTCCTCTCCTACAGTGCACCATTGGGCAGCCTTATAACAAATCTTGTGGTATCTGAAAGGAGCTCTTGGACGGGGGATACTGTACCAAAATCATGGTCATAGTAATATTGAGTGTTTTTCTTATGCAGACTGGGTGAACTCCAAGATTGATCGGAGGTCCACTACTGACTATTGTGTTTTTGTTGGCAGTAATTTAGTCTTGTGGAAAAATAAGAAGCAGAATGTGGTTTCGCGGTCTAGTGCAGAATCTGAATATAGAACAATAACACAAGCTTCATGTGAGGTTATGTGGATTTCACAACTTTTAGCTGAGATCGGTCTTAGAGTCTCAGTTTCAGCAAAGTTATGGTGTGATAATCAGGCTGCGATTCATATTGCTGCAAATCTAGTATTTCATGAACGAACTAAACATATTGAGATACATTGTCATTTCGTTTGTGAGAAAATTCAACAAAACTTAATTTTTACGGCTTATGTAAAGACCGGGGAGCAATTGGGAGATATCGTTATAAAAGCCCTTAATAGAGCTCGGATTTTCTATATTTGTAACAAGCTCGGCATGATTGACATATATGCTCCAACTTGAAGGGGAGTGTTATGGAAGCTAAGCCTATAATTGTGCATGTAGCCTATGATTGTGCATGTAAATATGTTAGGAATTATTTTTGATTTGTTTCCTATTTAATATATACTGATTTGCTTCCTATTTAGTCTATAGGAACTTGTATATATAGATGTACATCTTATTAATGAGAATATGGAATTTCTTTGTTCTTCAAATTCTACAGTGACGAGATATGTGCCAGAGGGAGGCAGATGTTCGATGGGTACACTTTGATTGGCTTTATATTGGGCTTAATTGATTTAAGCCTGCTGGGACTTGGCCAAGGGATTCTTGTTTCCTGCTTAAAAAGTGGTTGTTCTCTTGTACGTATGTATGCTAGATTCAGGTGTTTGAATTCAGCATATGGTATTCCTAGCAGTTTAATTCAGCTTGATTTAGTTGCATGGTCTTCTTTGAAAGTTGGATATTCTCAGTTTGGAGAATGTAAAAAGGCACCGTTGTTCCATAGGAAACAGACTGGAGAAGCCAATGAGGTTGACACAGAAGCGTGACACTGCTGTTCTGAGGTTTTCATTGTGTTGGACAGATAGTGGGATTTTTCTTCTCACACAGACGTTGGGCTTCAATGATTCGATGGGAGCATTTTTTGTGGGAAGCAATTCTGAATATTTTATGAGCCAGGAACCAATTTTGGCAGGCACCAGGTTTTGAATCTTGGAACAAATGAACAGAGTGATGAAATCTTAAGAAAGATTTCGCTAGTAGGAGAAGATGTACTTGCTGGGATGACTATATTTCTTGCTCTATTTACAAATTATCACCTTGAGGACAAGGTGAATGTTTGGGGGGGAGTATTGATAGACATCATATATGATATACCAATGACCAAAAAGAGAAAAACATATATACGGCATGAGTTAGTTGCTGAGCTGTTGCTTTGTGACTGTTTGTTAGGTGTTGTGATCGGTTTGGGTAAAGGTTAAGGGTAGTATAGTGATTTTGGGTAGAAGTTTGTTAGCTGATGTTGTTAAATAGGAGGCAAGTGGTTAGGGAAAGGATTCATTCCGAGTATTTTGTAAAAGAGTTCTAGCGAACTATGGGAGAGTGCAAGCCTTTCGAATGCTTGTAATTTTCATTTCCATTTCAATTCCAGAACTCTTCCTTTAGCTTTCTGGCTGTGAACTTCTTGATTCCTATCAGTCTCACATTAAAACACCTATAAGCTCACATAGATAAGAAGAGTATAATATCATTGAACTTTTGACTAGGCTGCAAATCTTGATTTCTGATTGTGCACTGCGCAAACTTCTAATAGTGTCAGTTGCTAATGTTTGTTGACTGTGGAGAGACTGATATTATATTTTTCTTTCTTAATTATTACCAATACTGGGTATCAGCATACATTTAGGTAACAATATTTATGTCTAGCTTTTCTGTATATTGCAGGAAGTACTGTTAGTTGGTGGCCATATATTTTTGCAGTTTTGGGTATTTTTACTGTGGTGACTATGTGGGCAGTTGTTGTGACCGAGGGCTGCAGGAAAATAAAGCTACAGTACTATGGTTTTAAACTTGCTTCAGCCGCAAGGTAAGGAAGTGTTTGATTTTAAATATGCTTATTATATGCTGTACTTGTATGGAAGCTAGAGGATGGCTTTATAAGTGATATAGCTTTAGCACCCTAACAATGACTATAATCTGACAAACTTCCACCTTAGTGGAATTTAATTAATTGTGTGCTGAACTTCTTTTCATGCTTTATTAAATTTGTGTAAATGACACATTTTGTTGTAACTGTGTTTTTGCAGGGATGATTCTCCAGTTACTGAGGTGGAGCCCTATATTCCGTTTAACATTAATCCCTCAGGAATGCAGCCAGTTCTTACAACAACTTATGTCTTAGCAATCCCAAGTATTCTTGCAGGGTAATTTCATTAGGTCATTTTCCTTTACAAATCCATTTTTGTCTGATGGTTAGATTTGTTTTGTGTTCGTTAGATCTTTGAGTATGTAAGTTGCTTTTTTTTTCCCTCGGACTATGAATAAATATAGTACTTGTTCTTATGACCCGTCTTATGAAGAGTTTCCTTTAATTTTCTAACACATAACATTAATGGCAGCATTCTTGGTTCGCCTTTCTGGGAGCATGTTAAGGAGATCTTGAACCCTGAAACATCTCTTGGTGCAGATCCGTGGATTTTCTATTCAATATATGGATTTTTTGTCTTTTTGTTCAATATATTTGATATTGTAAGTTTCTCGTCGACATGGTTTTAAGATATGCATGTTATGGTCCTTTTACTGTTGTCTGTAAATATTATTATTGCAACTCTTGTACAGGCGAACTTGCCAAAGGAGATTGCAGACTACTTGAATAAGATGGGTGCTAGGATACCAAATATAAAACCTGGGAAAGCTACCATTGAGTACCTCACAAAGATCCAGGCATCAACTCGTTTCTGGGGTACATTTGCATCTGAAATAACTTGAAAGAGTATAGTCAGTATTTTTAAGCTTATTGCTTTTGGGTGTGAGGGATTTTGCAGGAGGCTTATTGTTGAGCATTCTGGCAACTACGTCAACCATACTTGATCATTACTTGCGCCGTATCAACGACGGATTTGCTATTGGGTTTACATCAGTTTTGATTATTGTGAGTATTTGGTTGAAGCTTTTTAAATTGTTCTTGCATTAACATTTCATCATTATCAAGAATGATCGTCGTCAAATTACATTATTGTTGCCAAATTACGTTATCTTACAAGGATTCTTACTGAAGTAAAAATCATTGAAAACAACATATTTGTTCTCAGTGTCATAAGAAATTAAGGATGAATCTTATGAATTCTGGCTTCTTCTTCTTCTTCTTGTTATCATCCTCGGCACCATCGTTATTATGTCTTTGTTGTTCTGGTAATTTTATAAATGATCATTTATCTGATTGCATTAGTCACAGGAGCGCATTGCCAAGTCACAGGCTACTATCTTTGAGGTTTTCGTTATGTTTTCTTTGCCTCTTGCTTTTGTCATATACATGCAAGACGTTCATGCAACTTAACGGTCACTTTTTTCTGTGAAGGCTTTTTTTGGGGGTTTTCTTTAGTTTTATTGAAATGAATTGATCAAATTGTGGACCTTTTCAACATCCTCGTCTTGTTTTATAGTTGTAGCCTATGCATACGTATGAGCTTCATTACTGCTATGTCATGCAATATTATTTTGCTTGTTTTCCTCTGACACCAAACTTTTGCCGGTCCAGGTAGGTTCAATTATTGACCTGAGAAGGTCTTATCAGGCTTACAATGTCATGCCAAGCTTAACCAAAGCTCTAAGGCGGTATGGAGTGTAATATTTGATGCAATAAGGCCATGCTCTTCCTTTTCGGGATGGGTAATATGTCTGAAACTATAAATGGAATTCCAGCCTAGTATTTAATTTAAGGTTATATTGAGGAGTTTATTTTCCTTGTGGTGTAGATTTATTTTAAAGTGTTACCGTTCTGATAAATTGATTGTTGCTGCAGTTTTAGGCATGCACACTGGTTTTAATGTTTATGGAAGTAGCTGCTCTGCTCTGCTACTGCAAGTAATTGTTGATCATCAATATCTCACTTTGCAATGGAAGTGTATCACTTATGCAGAGTAGATTCTGAAGTCGCATATTTTGGCATGGATTTCTGGCCTTACAGAAATGGATTCACGTAATATTTAGTGCTGTCTAGCGATATAACAACGAAATTAAATTAGGATATCAGCTACCCTTGGCTTGCAACCCTATTTTTCTCATAATGCAGAACTTATGAATCACTTATGCTACGACCTAGAATACCGTGCAAAATCTCTATGTTTCTACCAAATTTATTGAATAGTTGCTCTCTAAAAAAAAATAAAAGGAAAATTATTAAATACAAACTAGCTGTCCCACTTAAGTCCAAGATTTTACTCGTACATAGACCTCAGTACCAGGTTGGATGAATTTTTTTTTTAAGGATCAAAAATCTTGTTCAGATTTTTGTATTACATGGAGCTTCAGAGGCTGTTTATATCTGATATTTTTTTATAATTTTGGTTTAGGGTAAGAAAATTTTAATGATATTAATTAAAAAAATATTTAATAATTAGAATGATAAGATTTCGAAATTTGATTTCACGAATTCTAATGCCCAATTTGGACTCTGTTAAAAAAAGTACGCAACACCCGCTTTTAGAGTTAACATTTACTTTTTATGCCGTATGCTATAAACAGAGTTCTTCACGCCCTTGAGTGTCGGTTTTCCTATACAAATAAAAAAATAATAATAAAAAGAAAGAAATGGTGGACACGCAGGTTAAAACTGTTTCTGAAGGCATTATTTTGGAAAAATGATGCAAAGCATTTTATTTGGAGCGATTGAAAAGGAAAATTTATTAAGTACATATTCCAAAAATAAAATGAAATTTTACAAAAATTTTAAAAAATTGGTATCTATTTACATTTTTACTAGCGCTTAAAGTTGTTTTTAATTTTACCAAAAAATAAATTTATAAAATTACAACAGTATTTAAATTTTAAAATCATTCCAAAATATGTCTAAACGATATATTTTCGGTATATATTGAAAATATCTTGGTTTAATTTTTACCAAAAACCAACAAAATAACAAGAACAATTAAATCATTAAAGAAGATGATGATGAATAGAATTCAATCAAAATGCAAAACATCACAAAAATCTCAAACAAATAGTTTGATATACCTTAAATATACCTCGGAGATATCTTGGATATATCTTAAAAATACCTTAACAATGTTTTAGTTATATCTTTTGGGTATACCTTGAGAAATTTCAAATAATTTTTTGGGATGAATTTTCTGAGAATATCTTGGGAATACATTAGGGATACTTCGGTGTACCTTTAGGATTTCCATGGGAATAACTCTAGTATATTTTGGGGATACTTTGTATATATCTTGGGAATACATTAGGTATATCTTGAAGATATTTCGGTATATATTTGGAAATTTTATGAGAATACTTCGGATATATTTTGATAATTTTCAAAAAAAAAAAAAGAAGGTAGAAGTATATTTTTAATAATATAAAAAATATATCAATAACAAAGAAGCAAAAGTACGTAAAACAAAAAAGAACCGGCTACAATAATTTCTCCAACCATGCTTGAGAGTTCTATTGGTACCCAATCTGCCAATAATCTGCATTTTAAGTCAATCGGCTACAACAATACGATGTGCATAAAATACCTCCATATGCCTATATATTATTTACGCGATAATAGAAGTCTGGAAGTGGAATATCAATTAATAATAGAAGTTGGAGGTGTGAACGTGGAAATTTTCTCAATCAACATCGATGAACCAAATATCACAAGTAGAAGAATATAATCCAAGATCAAAACGGACTACTAGATAATAATCAAGATCGAAACGATAAGCTGCAGACTTTTTAAAGATAAAAATAAAACTAGAGATAGAGGAGTTTTTTTCCGATAGTCAGAAGGTGGGAAAATGTTAATTGGTAGAAATAAAATAAATTTCAGCACAAACGGAAAATAAAGAAAATTGGAGATAAATATGAAAAAAAAAAACTTAAAAATTCGGTAAATTATGAAATTTCCTCAAAATAAAAATTAGAAAGACTTGGGTATTGGGCCCATAAGACAGATATGATGGGCCAAAATACGATTTCTGTCCCGCCCAAACTTCAATTCGAATTGTCCAATTTTCTACCCAAATAAATCTTCAGGCAAAATCGCTAAATCTCGTTCATTTTCCCCTTTCTGGTTGAAGAAAAAGAAATGATGATTGAAGCAGAAGGAAGATCAGAGATGGAGTATACAGAGATCGAGAGCAACTCGGTTTCTTTGGACAATTCTTTGAAATTCCATGTCGTAAAAAACGTTCTAGCCTTCATCCTCTATATGCACCAGCAGATCCCCTCGTAAGGCTGTTCCTTCAATTTCTCCATTTTCATCACTCTAATTTTAAGTTGAAAAGTTTCCTTCTTTGCTCTTTCTATGGTATTCATCATTGAATTGTTTGATAATTGCGTATCATGTTAAATATTTGAAGAAATTTCACTTTTTGTTTGCTTAATTAGAAGATATTTCTCGATTAGTTTGAGTATTGCTCTCTGATAGTAGTTTCTTGTTATACGCAGCGTTTTGCAGGATATCAGTCTCGAATTTGAAAGCTTGAAAGTGGAGCTCAATGAGCTGGTATGTAGCTGCATTTTATCTGATAGGAATTACATTGTTATCAATTTTTGTTTTAATCTGCCTGAGCATTTTTCGATTAAAGGAGATGGCCCTTGCACAAGCTGAACCAAAGGCATCTATACGAAGAAAACATCTTAGCAGAAAGAGAGAGGTGAAAGGTGGAATTAGGAGATTAGATAAGTTAATGAATACGGTTAGTGGCCTGGAAAGTGCATTACAAATGATAATCAGTGAGATTCCTGACCTGGAGAGTTTCCTTTTGGTTCTGGGAGCTAGTCCAATACGACCCCAGCACGTCTATGAGCTATGCTTTTCACATGGCAAAACTGTCCTAACAGGTGCAACTGATTTTGCTGCAAGTAAAGCAGCAGAGGGGCTTTCAAGAAAGGTTCTTTGATGCTATTCTCACATCCAAGTTGATTTATATATATATATATATATATAAATAAATATAATGACTATTGAGGAAACTTTTTGGTCTTTATTTTTCATTATCTTTGTTTATAACAGACGATTCGAGCTCTAATCACGAAGGGTGCTGGGTCTGGTTCCTATCCAGGTGCCAGTTAAAGCATATTCATTGATTTTTTGTTACAGAGAAAGTTTGAACTGATTTTTGCCCCCCTTTTATCAGGTCCTACTAAGTTGTTTATCTTGGCAAAAGCCCCATCTTCATTCAATCAGCCTCTCCATTTTCTTCCAAAACGCGATTTCAGATATAAAAAAAAGGTATAGTTCCCACTGGACTAAAACAATGCTTTCATATGCTTTTAACATACGGAAGTTGCATAGGTGATCATAATGAATCTCCATTCTTAGATGAAACTCTATGTAATCAGAATTTTTGTCGGTCAATCTGACTGGATATATTTCGACTGTTGCATTAGATTATATATAAATATTAATGTCTTTTGATAGTTTTAGAATAGATAACAAAATCTATCCTTTTTGAGTCAGATTGTGCCTGTCAGACTGCGATTCAAATGCAAAAGCCAATATCTGGACGTGGATGTTCCTGATTGTGCTTGTCAAACAAGCAGTTCCATCAGCGCGAACAATTCTACTTCAAAAGAGTTAATCTGGTATGAAAGGCTTAATGATTCAAATGGTTGTATTTCAGGTGCAACTCCATTGTATTTGATTGAACTTCATTTATGTTTAAAATCTTATCGGTACAAAGTTTAACAGTTTGGTAACCTCAACTAATAATATAAGTAGGAATCAAAACCCAGAATTCATTCAGCAGAATTGAATCAATCAGTAGTTCCAAAAGAATTTGTTTGCACCAACATGCCAGGCATCTTCATTGAGGCAAAAATGGGAATTTATCTGCCATGAAATTTCAGAGGAAGTTGTACCATTTGAGGTGCAAGCAATGATTCGAGGTGGATGATCTCCTTAGAATGTAATGACAAAAGCAGTCACTCTACATGTTAAAGATCCATTTTTCAGCCAAAACAAGATACGGATTCATTAAACTATCACCATTTTGTCGCTCACTTTGCTTAGATTGCCGTCTTTTAGCCTAATTTCCACTTTTGTGCCTGGTTTATCTCAACCTATAAATTTTGAGCTGTCGATGGCTTTTTGTGTCAATATGAAAGAATTTGAAAAGACCATAAAATCCTTAAAAACGCTTTAGCAATTTTCTAATGGTTTGCTTGAATATCTAAATATTATATTATTGGCACCTGTTGAATTTCCCCTCATGATATGATTAGAGGATATGTTAATCTCATACACCTGGGGCATATTTGATCTCAAGCTCTGCATTTGTCGTCTTCATAATATTATACAACTGCCAAAATCCATTGCCGTACATTGATCCATTTATGGCGATTTTGCAGGTTTCAGTGTCGCCATGTTATAAGGGGCCTGGCATTCACGACTCCAGTGGAAGAATAATGTCTCACCATCATTGTATAGAGCTTCTCATCTTCCAACTCTGTTGTTCCACATTTTAAGGTCTGTTGCATTTTCCAAAGCTTTCAAACTAGAATCAAGTAAATAATACATTTTGTGTAAGTGGCTGCTTGGATGTCCTCATTCAGTAAGCCTGACATAGCATTTAGTAGTTAATAGTTATTTCTGTTCGACTTTCTCTAATTAGACAATATACACTTAACATGTGCTGAAGTCTTTCAACTCCATAGCGCTTTCTATGA
Source organism: Balakata baccata (assembly GCA_949630135.1). NCBI lineage: Eukaryota > Viridiplantae > Streptophyta > Magnoliopsida > Malpighiales > Euphorbiaceae > Balakata > Balakata baccata. The sequence goes on from CATIWF010044966.1 coordinate 47,692, forward strand.
TATTTATAAGCATTTTATACACGAGCATATGAATAATCCATCACAAGTGATTTTGAGATTGTGAAATCAAGGCTTGGATCTTGAATATCATTAGACACTGAAAAATTTTATTAATTGCATTCGGATATCACAGAATCCTATCAGGACAGTGGTGTTATCATGTAAAATTGTAAATGAATAATGGGGAGATCATATTAAAAAAATTGAAAATAGGGGAGATCTTATGCTGTCATTATTTAAATTACGTAACACATGTGATTGGTGTTTAACAGCACAATGTAAAATGAGCTTGTGCTTTTATGAATTTTTGGTAAAGCAGCCCTTTTTCAGCTAGTAAGTCCATTCTTTAGGAAGAAATATCTCTGGTGAAGAATTTTCATTTTGTGAGGTAACACAACATTGTGCAGATGCATCCTTGCTGTTTTTATTTTTTACTGAATTGCAGTCTCCAACTTTTGAGTTATTCTTGGCATCTGCATACGACAACAATTGTTTGTAACAAATAAATCCAAGTTCATGAAAAAATAACAAGATACCAAAAAACACAAAATTATAAAGAAAAACCTTGCCGGCGTGATATTTGCAGGCCTATTTCATGGACATTGAGGTTCAGAGCGTGAACAACGCGTGCAGGAAGAAGAACAGGAGAACAAGCTGCAGAGTCATGGCAGATATTAGCATCAACAGTAATGTTTTTACATTCTTAATTTGGTAGACAATGATTGATCCATTTCATTTGCTAATTCCATTCTTTAAGATCCTTGTTTTGATAATAATTTTATTTTGTTTAACCTTCTACATATTATTTTTTAGTTGCACTAGATGAATTAAATCCATTCTCAGATCAATAAAAAAGAATTAAAACAGAAGCTGTTGTGCTACAGTACCTGGCTTCTTGCTAGATTGTAGACTGGTACCAGCCCTTCTGGGAAGAAAAACTCCTGTACCACATGATTTTTGACCAGAATCTAGAAATATAGCTTGCATTCCGGATCCTCTTGATGCCCAATTAACAGGGTATTTTGTTCTGCAGTGAGGCCTTGGGCCAGATCTTGATCTCTGAGATCACAAATAACAGTGTCTCATTACTACAATAGAACCAGCCTCAAAGATTTCATAATTGTTCTACTTATTATTCATCAAAATTGTTTCAAAAAGGATTTTATGCAAAAAGGATTAGATATCTGATGGCAACATTATAACAAGCAGAAAACCACACAGTAACCCCCACACTTCAGAAAGCCACAAGTTCCGAGAAATTAATTTTATATTATATATCTATTAAAATTCATTGCAGGAGACATAAATTCATTAATTCGCGTTTGGAGAAATTCTTAGATAGATTAAATTTACCACGTTATTTGTATACTATTTCAATCATGACATACATTTAATCATTTATTCATATTGATTAATATAAATATAACAATTAGTGAATTAGTATGTATATGTCATTGTGTTTGGATTATTTTATTGATGATATAGTATCATAATTTGAAAAAGAAATTTCATTGATAAACGAAATATAAACACATGACTTGCCTCACGCAAATTAAGACGTGTAGCAATCATCAATTTCATTTTACTTGCAAACAAAACTTACTTCCAAATTTCACTATTGAGTAATATAAAATACTTGAAACATGCAAATCAATTCCTTAAGTAACCATCCAGATTATTTAAGAAATTTAAATATCACCACACTTGAAGTTACACTACCTTACCAACATTTAATTTTTTTTAGTTTCAACTCTCGGTAATCTGTATTTGCACCGGGTAGAAGAAGATGTTAATTAATTTGACATACCACCAATTTAATCTGATATATATATAAATAATTCCCTTCAATTTCTTTTTCCTAATTATCGAATCATTAACTTAACACCAATCAATAGTAACACATAAAAAAAAAAAAACTCACAAATTGAAGGAAAAAAAAAAAGAAATTATATTAATTAATAAGAGTAATACCTGCTGTTGTGGCTGTAAAGACAGATTACGATATTGATGGTAGTGCTGTAGGCTCTTGTCGTAATATTCCTTTAACAACAAAGCCTATGTGTTAAAAATACATACACAGAAGCATCTGTACAGTATTTTCCATTTTTCCGACGGAAAATACCGTCGCTAGAATTTTTCTTCTGAACAAATATATGCATAGAAAAGTTTGAAAAAACGAAACAAACTGGCGAAAATGGCAAGTACCCATTACTTATCAGATCCTAATATACACATACTAAAGAAAAAAAATACACCCAAAAGCCATAGATGAATTGATTGATATATAAATATATAAGTCTTCATACCTAATTAGATGTTTCGAGTTCGAACTATATATATATATATATATAACTATTTAATGGGAGTGGTTTGCTGGCCGGCATGCAGGATTATGTGGATTAATTCTGATACCAAATTAAAAGTAAAAAAAATAAAAAAAACCAAAGGTTGAGATGATGATAGATATACAAACCTTATTGGTTTCCGATATAGCTTCATGTAGAACATGAGAAGGTAGCCTAAGCATTCCTTCTTCGAACCCAACTTCTGCCTCTTCATGACCAGCCATGAGAGACTAATTGATCAATATGTAAAAACACAGCGTTTTTAACGATTGAGTTTCGTTTGCTTGGATTAATTTGTTTGTTTATAAGCAGAGAGAGAAGAGAAGAGAAGAAGAAGCGTTTTTAAGCTCCAACTTCGAACCTGCAACTTAACTAAACTAGTTACGTGGAAAGGTGGAAAGAGAGAAATGATAGATTGTGGGTCCTTCTCTGATAGATATATAAATCTTTCTACTTGCTTTTAACCGCGTGTTCATCACTCCAATGAAACTACGTCGTTTTATTAATCTCAATACAACACACTTTCCTCTTGTCATAGAAATAGAACTTTAAAATTATTAACCTTTTTATTTTCGACTGGAATTATGCTTTAAATAACTATTTTTTTCATTTATATTTGAGTGGTTATGTTCTCCTTGATATTTATCGAGTCGTTATTAATTATTATTTAATTTATATATATATATATTTTTTATTAATTTATTTCATCAGAAGTTGTTAATTAATTAATATTTGAGTGAAATAAAGAATTATAATGGCACAATATTGTTAATAAGTTAATTTCATTTCAATATTAATAGAATTATTGTTTATAAATAAAGTTCTAATATTATTAATATTTGAGATAAGGACGCATATTTATCTCAAATATTAAGAGTTATATATAAAATAGAGGTATTATATGTGATTATTAGATATTAGACTCGTCATAAATAAAGTTCTAATATTATTATAATATTTAAAATGTCGGTGCATGTTTATTTCAAATATTAAGAATCATATATAAAATAGAAGTACTGCTCAAATTATTAGATATTGTACTCGCATTAATTACTATTTAATTTATATATATATATATATTATTTGTTTAGCCTTATTATGATATTTTATTTATAGTAAATTATAAAAGTGTATGTTTATATCTAATTTTATCAAATTATTAAATTGTTTATTATTAAGAATCATATATAAAATATATGTAATAAATATTTTACGATCATTTTGTTTATCCACATATTCCCACTTTTATATATGTTATGATTTAATTAAGAATTGATATAATTATTAATGTGTGTTATACATGATTATTATATATTGGATTCATATTATAATTCATATAAAAATTACTAAATTGTTCATTATTAAAAGTTATATATTAAAAATAGAGGTTGTAAATACTTTATAGTCATTTTGCTCGTCTCTCCAAATTACTAATTTGTCATTTATTAAGAGTCATATATAAAATAAAGATAATAAGTAATTTATTTTAATTATTATATTTATCTAATCGTGATAGATTTGGACTTCTAATTAATGAATTATTAATATTATTCATTAATAAATTAAATTATTAAATGAAAAAATTAATTCAATTAACTAATACAATTATATTGGCTTTTTGATAAATTTGTCTGTCCCTCCCTCTATTCTCATTTTTATATATAGTATAATATAATAAAGTCACATTTAATTTAAAACACTAGTGGTTGTTAATTATATTTAATTCTTATATTTTATATAAAAATAATTATATTATATTATGTACGTAAATTTTAAAAACTTAACTCGTAATGTATATAATTAAAATAAATTAATTATTGAACTATATATTAAAAAATTTTAGTTTTTCAAATAACTTATAAGAATTGTATTTAGTCTTTTGAATTTCATGTTATACATTGCAAGCATAATTTATAATTTTGTTTAGAATTATCAATTATATAATTGCAATATATCAGTGAAAATAATTGTTGTTGTACTTTAAATGAAAATATACTATTATTATTTTTATATAAGAATAAATTATATTATTCTATGCACGTAAATTTAAAAAATTTAACTCGTTATGTATATAACTAAAATAAATTAATTATTGAACTTTATATTAAAAAATTTTAACTTTTCAAATAATTTATAAGAATTGTACTTAATATTTTTAAATTCATATTATACATTATATGTATAATTTGTAATTTTGTTTAGAATTATCATTATATAAATGCAATATATCAGTAAAAATTATTGTTGTTATACTTTGAATGATAATATGCTATCATTATTTTTTTTAATAAATTATTTTTTTCTTTCTTTTTGATATTAGTTATCAGTTTTTTTATATATAAAATATAGTTAGCTAGTTCTAATAGATTTGGACTTATAATAAATGAATTATTAATGTTATTTACTAATAAATTAAATTATTAAATTATAGAATTAACTCAATTAATTAATACAATCATGTGAGTTTTTTAATAAATTTATCTATCTCACCATATTTTGAATTTTAGAAATGTGAAAATAAATTATTAAATTTTAAAAAACTACTTTTAAATTTTAATGGGTAAAAACTAAAGTTATTTACAAATACGTGATAACGATACATTACATTGAAATATTGAATATAGTAATTGCACAATTGTCATGTTATCAAATGCCATTTTTTAAAAATTTTTGTTACATAGGGAACGAAAGTGAAGTATAAATTTCAATTTTAATTAATAGAATTGCACTTCTAATTAATGAATTATTAATATTATTTATTAATAAATTAAATTATTAAATGACATAATTAATTCAATTAACTAATACAATCATATTGGTTTTTTAGTAAATTTATTTGTCAACCCCTGTTCTTCCTTTTATATATAATAGATATGATAATACTAATTACTTATTTTACCTGCATTAAAATTTAGTATTTTAATACAAATTAAATAACACAAGTAGATGGACTGAAAAATTATAAATAACTTTGGACAAAATTTGGTAAAAAATTAATATACTACCAAATTCTCGTATTTTAGTTAGGATTACTATATTTTTGCCCATAATTAAGAAAACTGTCATCAAGTAGGAATGCAAATGACTGAATTTTGTTGATTTTTAGTTCAAAATCTATACATGATATTTTGACTTAAATTTATACTCCACAATCACTATTTTATGTATGGTAACCAAACTTTCCAAACTATTATGTGGATAGACAGTGACTGAACCAGGATTCAAGTTATGGATTGTAAAGAGTTAAAAACTTAAAATAGTTGTGCAAAAATAAACTTTTAATATTTTTTAGGAGATAAATGTTAAAAATGATATAAATTTACATATTATTACATATATTTTAAAAAATTAAAGGGTAATAAAGTTCTAAAATTTACCTTGATAGGGTTCAAGTTAAAATTCTTTTATCTAAGAAGGTTCATAATTTATGGAAGGGATAATTACTCAAAATATTAAATAAACAATTTAAATGTGAATAAAAAAATCAACTATAATATGTAAAATTAATATTTAGGGAAAGTAAAAATAGGGCATTTTAGTAATTAAGCAAATATAGAGTAGGATAAGGGATGTGGGTTGGGTAAACCCCTATTTCTATTCACGTAATGCCTACTGCTCCATAATAGCATAAATAAATATAATAAATTCGTTATAAATATTTTATTTTATTTTCAAATATAGAAATTACTTTATCTTTTTGAAAAAAAGAAAAAAAAAAAGTTAAACAGGTGATTAGTTGAGCTGGTTACAGGTGGTGAGTAGAGAATGATTATGATTATTATAATAACTGACTCTGAGGTTATGGTTATCCTAATCTGGAAATAGGTATTCCTAAAACAGCTTGTGCCTATTCTTCTTAACCACCCATACCAACCCATGAATATCAGCTTTCTTAGATTTGGTTGTTTGGTTAAGGAAAGTGGGTTCCACATATGATCCATGTAAGTGGAAATTACATTTGACATTTGCATCAACCATAGGTTTTTTTCTTTGAAGAAAAGAAAATCTTCTTCTAATTAAGGTTATGATATTAATCTATTGTTTAGCACTAATATACTCACTAATTGCTTACATATGTGATTTTGGTGACCTACTTTGTAAGTTCTTCACTTGTTGAAAGAGATTTTTGTATGCCTCTAACAAGTGAGATAGTATGATAAGCGTCACTTCTTTTTTATTCGGAAATCTTGAATTCAACTTTTTGGTATATAATATTTTTAAAATTTAGATCCGAATTTTCAATATAGAATACTTTAAAAAGTGTTTTACTTTCTTAATAACTATATCCAACTCATCCAATAAAAAATTTATGTCCTTTAACTACATTAATTAAAATTGAGAAGTTGACAAGGAATTAGGGCAATTCCATATAATAATCTTAGCCCTGTTTTTTTTTTTCTTTAATAAAAAATCTTAGCCCTAGTTTATAAGAAAGGGAAATTAGAATTAAGGTTGTTAAACTCGGACCGGATAATAAATCGGAAAAAATAGCAGGTCATGGGTTTATAATCGAACCGAAATTGAACCGAGATTGAACCGATACATATGAGATTGTACTAAAATATAATATGTCGCATACATAACCATCAGTTTTGCTACTCCACAGACAATTGTATGTTTAAAAAGTATAATATCTATAATTTAATTAATACATAACCACATCCAAATTAAAATAAACCACAACCAACAAAAAAAAAAATCGGATCTTATAGTTGAGTTTCATCATCTTCATCTCTTACGAAAAATTGATCTACAGAAGATCCACTTTCATCCAAATTCAATTAAGGAGAATTTGTTTCACCAGTAGGAACAAATGTCTTCAAATCAATATCTTTCAAATCTTGAGATGTTGGATCCTCTATTTTTCCTGCATCTATTAAATTTTACAATGCCAATATAATATAAACCAATCAAATTAATCAAGTTAATCTACAAATTATACTAATCAATAATAAATAAAAAATCAATTTTAATCCATACAAAGTACAATTTATACCCAAACTAATCCATACAAACTAAAATACAAATTAAACCAATTTTAATCAATACAAAATTATCAAACTAATCACAAAACCAATCAAATTAATAAAACTAAAATACAAATTATACTAATCAATAATCAATAGAAAATCAACTTTAATCCACACAAAATACAAAGTATATCCAAACTAATCCATACAAATTAATTCACACAAACTAAAATACAAATTATATAAATTAAACCAATTTTAATCAATATAATCGCAAAACCAATCATATTAATCAAACTAAAACACAAATTACACTAATCTAATCAACAATCAATAGAAAATCAATTTTAATCCATATAAAATATAAATTATATTCAAATTAATCCATATTTCATACAACTAAAACATAAATCATATAAATTAAATGAATTTTAATCAACACAAAATATAAATAGATAATGAATAATTAAAAAAAAACTTGAATATGCATATAATATAAAAAAACCCAAACCTGGTGCAGGAGCCGAGGAAGACCAGCAGCAGGGAGGACGACGTGACGGCGAGAAGTTGTTGGCGTGACTGCAACAAAATGCAGGGAGGCTGCAGGGAGGGCTGTTGGGAAGTGGGATGGGGGCGTTGGGTTTGCCGGGGGTGGAGAAAACTAGTGGGGTGGGTTGGGTATTTTAGGATTGAATCAAAACGGCATCGTTTGGGTTTGGGGAGAGGCAAATTTTTTTAATTCAAAACGAAGTCGTTTTGCCAAATCCAAAACGACGAAACAACGCCGTTTAATGTATTTTTTGACCCGTATAAACCGGTAAAAACTGGCCGGGCCAGTTGGTTTCCGATTCGACCGGTTGGATCACTGATTTCCAGTTCGACCGGCCGGATCACCGGTTTCCACTCCGGTCTAATATATTTCTGGTTTTTCATCCAAAAACTGGCTAATTCAGTGACCGGTTTCCAATTTTTCCGATCAAACTGGCCGGGCCGGTCTGGTTTTTATAACCATGAGAATTAATATCCTTCACAAAATAAGAATTGAGGCTGAGGATAGAGTTTGTTTAACCAATGAGATTTGCTTAGCACCTTCCATCTCTTCTCAAGTTCCATTAAATACTTCCATCTCCACTATTTCTAAATCAACAATTTCAAATCCTACCTAAATTAACATATGCTGCGAAATTATCAAAATCTCAAATAATCTGAACATTTTCTTTTACATATTTCCCTTTTCATATCGCTTCTCACCTCTTTCAGTTCGTATTTCAGTATTTGGAAAACACTCGTATGAATAACATGTGACATGAAATACTTGACTACCAAACCAATCACAATCTGCCATTAATAGTTTACTACTTTTATCTCTTCCTAACCCGTAAAATTAATTTGTCATTATCTAATCTCTTAAAAGTACAACAAATGGTAGATGAAAAACATAAGGGAGAGAGGGCAAGAGAAGTCATCTTTTCAGGCCAGTGTCGGGTCACTGATCACTGCAGATTTCGTCTTCCCTCAACGTCACGGAGCTCTGAACTTCAAATTGTCCAGAAATTGCACCGATCACCTAACTGATCAGCAGATGGAAGGTGTGGTAGGTCAGCTAAGATCTAGAAGATTTAGAAGAGTGCATAACAAAGGACTTGCATTCCTGCTATTTTCAGCTTAAACTCATCCTCTAAGCCTATCACAAGGACTTAAAATAAAGCAGACACAGTAACATTCTCTGTTTCGTCAACATACATAACTTGACACTTCACTAACACACATAGTGCTAGTCTTTTGTATCAGCCTATGTGTTTCTTCATCTAACTCAACCTTATCTTTCTTCATACGCTCTGCTACTATTAGGGGCATTTTACCTGCTTTCGCATAAGTTCGTAGAAGAGAATTATATATCTCTGTATTAATATGGCCAGCATCTCGAAGCATGGCCAAAAATTCCTCTGCTCCTTCAACATTCCCATTCTCTTCAAGTTCCCTGAATACTTCCTTCACCAATCTTTTGTCAAGGCTCCATTTTTTAACACTACTAATGGCCTTCTTAAAATAATCTAAAACCTTTTCCGTCTCCTTCTCTTTCAAATGACCCCATGTAAGAAGCTCCCAGGTAGTGTAATTTGGACGGATGCCCTTTCGTACCATTCGATGGTGAAATTTTCTGGCTTCTTCCATCTGGTTTCTATTGATATAAGCTGCAAGAAGTATGTTTGGGGGCTGAGGATTATCACTTCCAGAAACTGTTTCCCACTCAGTGTACAGATTCTCTGCTTCTTCAATCTCCTCAAGTTTAACAAGCGAAGATATCATGCAAGTATATTCAGCATCATTCATTTTGCGAAAGCATGATTTCATCTTATTCCAGATTCGGTGTACCCCAGATTTATCTCCTATATTTGTACGCAAACTGAGGAGAGAAGAATAAGCTACTCGAGTTTTTGGTGAGGCCCTTTTCTCCATCTCCTTCAAAGTAGATTTTGCCATTTCAAGAAGTTGGCTTTTTATATATAAATTAGTTAATGTGCTATATGTTATCCAGTCTGGCTCCACTCTTGCTTTCTTCAGCTCCTTAAAGACTTCTTCAGCAGTTTTTGCATCATTTTGCGAGGCACATACGCTCAGCCACAAATTGTAAGTAACAACATCTGGTGAAGTGTTTTTCTTCAACTCCTTAATGATCCCAAGAACTTTCTCCAACTGTCCATTTGCAACATAAAGGGTCATCATGTGGTTGTAGGGAAGCGGATTCCTCAGGAAACCACATTCAGACATTTTCTCCATCAAAGCCTCAGATTTTTCAAGCAACTGATTCATTACATAAGTATGAAGAAGAGCTGTACAGGCCTGCCATCCTCTCATTTCATCAGGGAGATCTTCAAAAAACTTCTCTGCACTATTTAGACCACGGACTTTCCCAATCAAGTCTAAATGCACAGCATAGTCACCGGGCAACAGCCTAATATCTTTCTTTTGGGTCATCCATTCACAAACCTACACAAATAGTCAATGAAATGCAATAAAAATTAAGACATACTAAAATACTAGATCAATCATAGCACCAAAGTCCAAAAACTCTTCTAATTGTTTACAGCAAGATTTCCAATTTCAATTATCACAAATATTTATAAAATTGCTGCAGCAAATCAAATCTCATAAACTGTGAACAGTCTAATACGAACAGAAAACAGAAAAAGAGTTCTAATATGCCATTAATTTTTTTACTGAATTTTAACCAATTAGCTCCACAGAAAGATTCCCACAACAAGAAAATTTGATCTTTTAAAGTACAAGATTTCTCATCAACTTAATTAAAAGAAAGAGAAAGGGAAAACAAACCTCGAGTGCGTGCTTATAACGCTTAAGCTTTCGAAGTTCCCTAACGATCCGATTAAGCTGATACTTCTGCACAGTGTGGCCATCACTTATCCACTTCTGTATTGTTATTACGGCACTGCGTTTTGCGTACACCAGGCTAAACAGTCTCCGCCCTAGCGTGTCTCTGCCTTCTCCACCCTTGACAGCATTCTCAGCCGCCGCCGCCGCCGCCGAAAAATGGCGGGACGAGGCCGTAAGGGTTGTCCTGATGGAACGCAGCAACATTGCTTAATGAGTTAATGACGAGCGACTCTCGGCGATTCGGTATAAACATGGACTTTTACAAAAATTGAAAAAAATTGGTGAATATTTATAAAAATATAACCTCTAAAATTTTTTTAAAAATATCCTCCACTTAGAGTTATTATAAAAATATTGATAATTAAAAATTTAATATAAAATTAATAAAAATTTAAGTTATAAAAATTTATTTAAAATTTACTTAAATTATACCTAAAAATTATCAAATATTTATTGAAAAATTATTTAAAATTAAAATTGAATAATATTTACTTAAAATTTATCAAAAATTTATTATTTAAAATTAGAAAAAATTGAATTTATAAAAAAATTTTAAAAATTTACTTAAAATTTATACAAAGTATACCTAATATTTACTAAAAAATTAATAAAAATTAAAATTATATAAAATTTATCCAAAAATTACCTGAGATTCATCACAAAAACTAATGAAAATTGAAATAGCAAAAAGTTTATTAAAGATTTATTTAAAATTTACTTAAATTATATTCAAATTATATCCAAAATTTACAAAAAATTTAATAAAAGTTGATATTACATAAGATTTACAAAAAAAATTATTCGAAATTTTTGCAAAATTTATTTTATTAAATAAATTAATTAAATACAAATTTACATATTTTTTGACTCATTAGATTGATTAAATAATAATTAAAAATAAATACATATACAAAAATAACTAGTAGTTATACAAATTAATTAAATTTTTAATTTTATATTTAATTAATGAAATATAAATATTTTAATTAGATAAAAAATATGTTAAATATATAATAAAATTTAATATTTGAAAAGAAAAAAAATCAATAAAAATAAAAAGCTGTCCGTAATAATAAAATTGAAAAAAATTTTAAAAAATCGGTTTTACGCGTAAATTTATCAAGTAAAGGTTGAAATAACTAAATGGCTGGGCCACAGGGCCCACACCGGTCGGCCTAAAAACAAAAATAGAGTGAGTACTTAATTTATTATACTCGCGAGTGGAGACAATATAGTATATCCCAAACCGCGGGGTCCCTTCTGGCCCCTCCAACGAGCTTACTGCCCAAGCATACGTAGCCACCAAATATATTTAACACAGATTTATTTCAGTTGCAGGATCTCTCTGCTTTTCTTTTTCTTAGAAAAAAATAAATTGTCTCTTCGTAGTTTCAACTTTCAATGCCAGGCGGGAATATTGACTCCGGCGGAAGGGCCGAAGTGAGAGTCGTGGTTGCCGGCGACCGTTTCACCGGTAAATCGAGCTTGATCGCGGCGGTTGCTACCGATTCTTTCCCCGATAACGTCCCAGCTGTGCTTCCTCCTACTCGTCTCCCGCCTGACTTTTTCCCCGATCTCGTCCCCATCACCATCATCGACACTTCTGCCGCGTACGCTCATAGCCTCTCTCTATAAATAATTATATTGCTGAACGTAGGAAATTCTGTTGCTTGGCCTGAAGGACTTAGTTTAATTCGAAATATGATAACTTTCCAAAATTGTACATTGCTCTGTTTGTTTGGCAACTGTTTCTATTTTTGGACAAAGATTTGGGCTTTTAGTTGAATGATTAAGTTTTTGTAACCATAGTATGAGTTTCAACTGGGTTTTGTGCTTATTATAGTATGGAGAATAGAGGTAAGCTTGTTGAAGAATTGAAGCGAGCTGATGTTGTGGTGCTAACTTATGCCTGTGATCAACCTCTGACACTCAGTCGTTTGAGCAGTTTTTGGCTTGAGGAACTCCGGCAATTAGAGGTTATTTGCTTTTCGCATTGCCTTTTTTTTTTTTTTTTTTAATGTGAGGCTACTATATTTCTTTGCTTCTGATATCTGAGAAGTTGGCAGCATTTTTTTTTTTAACCTTTCACGTTTGTGCTATGAAGATTAAGGTACCGGTTATTGTGGTTGGTTGCAAGCTAGATTTGCGAGATGAGGCTGAGTCTGTTAGCTTAGAGCAGGTCATGGGACCAATCATGCAACGGTATAGGGAAATCGAGACTTGTATTGAGTGTTCTGCAGTTACCCTTATGCAGGTATGTTGCCCTAGTTTTTTTTTTTCTTTTCACAAGTTTCCATATTCTATCAGTTTGCCATCTTTTTGGTTGTTGTGTGTTGCTAAGCTTTAAAAGCTGCTGATTTATTTAAAGCAGTAGGTTGCATTATGTCAGCATCGTTTGTAACTATGGTCCATTGCTTGTAGTTATCCCCCGTGATGGTTCCACATTAATAGGGGGAACAGAATGATAGTCTCAAGAAAGGTAACTTCTAGTTAAATCTCCTCGTTGGAGCAGTGGAAAAGCATGAGGACAAAGAAAAATTAGAAATGCTGCGTATAGCTAAAGCCTTTGCTAGCTAGTAGTGCATTTTTCTTTTCAGTCTTTTCTTTCTTTTGTTAAAAATGTTATAGGCTTGCACATTGTATATTTTGCAAAATTTCATATTCAGTTCTCAATAAAGTATAGAAGATCAGAATTTGAGAATGGAGCTTAATCGTTTTTAGGTACCAGACGTTTTCTATTATGCTCAAAAAGCTGTACTTCATCCAACGGCTCCATTGTATGACCAAGAAAATCAAGCCTTGAAGCCTCAATGTGAGAGGGCATTGAGAAGAATATTTCTTCTTTGTGATCGTGACATGGATGGTGCCCTCAATGATTCAGAGTTGAATGATTTTCAGGTTATAATAGTATAATATAATATTTTACGTTCCATTCTCTTCATATTGTACTTTTCTGGTTGTTTAGGGGGAATCTGACACACTACAACAATTGTAAACAGGTTAAGTGTTTCAATGCTCCATTGCAGCCTGCTGAAATAGTCGGTGTGAGAAGAGTTGTACAAGAAAAGAAAAAAGATGGTGTTAATGACCTTGGTCTTACCCTTGAAGGGTTCCTTTTTCTCCATGCTCTTTTCATAGATAAAGGGCGACTTGAAACAACTTGGGCTGTTTTGAGAAAATTTGGCTATGATGATGAATTAAAACTCAGAGATGATCTTCTTCCTATTCCTTATAAGCATGCTCCTAATCAGGTATCACTTACTGATAACAAGCTATTACTGGATTTCATTTTTGGGACTGCTTTTCTTGCGAAGTTTTATCATGTTCTGTGATTTTATGTTTTTGGCAAATACAAACATCTATATTTGTTTGTGAAAATTTTTAAAATTTCATAAACATTGTTATTTTGTTTTAAATTTGCATATATATTACTTTATTGCAAATTACACATTTAGGAAACTTCATAAATCTGGAGTGCTCTAATACATTTCTTTGGGATATGGAATTAATTGTTCCTTCCACATTTATGGTCGTGAATTTATTCATCTGTTGTCCTTCATTTTAAGGTCCTTAGCAGTTAACCAGTTGAGGTCCCTTCTTGTAGCTGATAACAGTTGAAATAAAGAGAGTAGTAATTTAATTCATTGGGAGTGCTTACATTGATTCAAAAAATGTGGCACTACTTCTCCCTCCCTTGTAATCCAAAAAAAAAAAAAAAATGTGGCACTACTTTGTTACATTTGTTTCCTGCCACATGGATAATTCAAGAAAGAGCTTTGTTGCATCATTTTATCATGCATGTTAACCTTTTACTTTAAATATTTAAAGTTGATAAGTTTGTTCTTCTACCAATGCTAGCATTATTTCAATTATGATAGAAAAAAAAAAATGCATGTTGCTGAAAAATAATTACATAATATGGGGCCTTCTATGACAGTTTCTTTTTTACAGTAGCAAACTATTACCTATTAAATATCATTTTGTAGAGTATAGAGCTGACTTCTGAAGCAATGGAGTTTCTTCGTGGAATCTTCCGATTATATGACATAGATAATGTATGTATCTTTCTTTGCTAATACTTGTATTGTTAATTAGCTTATGTTATTTTGTTTTCTCTTTTCTTTGATTTAATTTATTCCAATATCTGTTGTAAGTCCTAACATTGTGATCTTTAACTTACTAGCATGGAGCCCTAAGACCTGCTGAGCTTGATGAGCTATTTTCTACTGCTCCAGAAAAGTAAGTTTGGTCATTTGTTTTTCTTGATTTAATGCATTAACAGTAAATCTTTGAGGGGTACATATTTCTTCCGTGTTGGATACTAGAGGCAACTCTTTTATACATTCTTGCTTGATGGAGGGGTGAAAGATCAATTAGCAAGTAGAAACATCTTGCAATTACCTCTAGCTTGCACTATCTTCTTAGTTACAGCAGCCCCCTTTTTTATGGGGAAAGAATGTCTTTCTCTAGTTAACAATGACAGTACCTAATACCTGAAATTCTCCTAAATTCAGCTTATTTAAGTTGACGCATACATATGTAAACTTCTGGCTCAACAAATTCATGATTTTTACACCACATAATTATAACATCAAAATACTAAAATGACATCCTAAGTGTCAGAGGTTTAACAACTTTATTCTCTTTCAAACCATGTATATCTGAGGATGTGAAACATTTAAAAAGATGAATTTGACCTTGTAAATGCTCACTCTGTTCCTTGCACGCGGGTTGGTGTGAGAATGCCTTTATCCAACTTTGCTGGGTAATCACACGACAATCAGAAATAATAGTTGGCCCAAAATTAGTGACTTAAATGGTTCATATCTCTTGCGTATTGTATTCATGCATGCCAAAAGATCCATATTTACACTTGTGTACCTGCTTGCTGGGTAGTGTTTGGCATGGATATGTTTAGAGTGGATCACTAAAGTTTCCACCAGAACTTAAATTGCAGTTTACTAAATTTTCACTAAAGTAATTATTTAACGAGGAACCAATTCAAACTAAATGGAAATAATTTGGGTTCACCTAGTTCTTGGAGTGGTTTTCCAACAAAGACTATAATTATCACGACTCACATAAACCAAAAGTTTCGCTATATAATTAAGGATACATATATACTGCATCCTCTGCAATATTAAATAATAAAACAATATAGACATGTTGTTGGAAAGTATAAAATATAAAATAAATAGATGGTCATGTATATGTCCATTAAATAGTTATACTAACCATTGCCTAATGGTAAAATCCTATACAAACTGAAAGTAAAATTTTATAATTTAAACATGTTTCATGTTTAGATAAGTGAAATAAGATAAAAAAAAATTGACACTTGGATTTGCTTTATATATTGTTCTAACTAAACATTTAAATGAGGAAAATCAAGTAATTTGATAACATTTAAATGAGGAAAATCAAGTAATTTTTTTTTTCTCTTTCCATTTCTGTACTTGGATTTCTCAAATGGCTTAAATCTAATGATTGCATATTTCTCATTCTTGATGTCCCCTTTTTATATTTCAGTCCTTGGTCTGAGGCTCCTTACAAGGATGCTGCAGAGAGAACAACTGAGGGGAGTATAACTTTGAAGGGGTTCCTATCTGAGGTCTGCTTTCCCACTTCTTTAATTCATGCTCTTCCTAGGTGACTATGAGGCTTCATAATAATGTACCAAGTACCAAGCGGCAATCCTAATCTCCATCTTATGTTAAATCTTTTTCCTTGTTATATTTCACTGGAGATGACTGTTTTTAGATAAATTCCTAGCATTGAACTGTTTGTAACTTGGCAGATAATTTGATTAGAAATGTTTCATGATGAGTCACATAACTTGTAGAAGGAAGTTGTTTGTGAAATGATGTTGTTTAGAAATGTATCTATTTCTGCTCTCTAACAGAAAAATGGTGGGTATTTTTTCTTTTCTTTTTTTTAATCTCAGAAGAATGTTACCTGAGATAGTATTCTTCTTTCATTCATGTTCATCTATTTTTTTATATGGTGAACTTTTAAACCCATTATGTTGCAATCTTCTTGAGCTTAGTTGTTCATTGTGAATGTTTGGCTGCAGTGGGACCTTATGACACTGCTGGATCCAAAGGGGAGTTTAGCTAATTTGATATATGTTGGCTACGGTGGAAATTCTGCTTCAGCACTCCGTGTTACTCGAAGAAGAGCTGTGGATCGCAAGAAGCAGCGGACAGATAGAAATGTTTTCCATTGCTTAGTTTTTGGTCCTAAAAATGCTGGAAAATCAGCTTTCTTGAATTCATTTTTAGAAAGGTGAAGAATCTAAACATATTATCTTGGCTAATATTGCTCAGTCTATTGACAGGCTATATGATAGTCTTCATTTGATTTCCATTTTTTTAATTCTAGTTTCCTCTAAGCAATAATGAGATTGTGCTGCTGATTTCTACCACAGGCCATTCTCAGCAATTCACGATCTGACAGCGGGTGAGCATTATGCGGCAAATGTTGTTGACCAGCTTGGGGTGAGTAGAAGCATTAGAAATTGTAAACCTTGTAGTTTTGTGTATACTATTCAAATTAGGTTTCTTGGTGAGAGATTCACTAAATTATATTGTACTCTATGATGAAAACATGATACTTGGACAGAAATATCTCTGCTGTCTTCATCAGGGTTTTGCAGATTTGAGTCATATATTCTTATGTTTTCCATGTAATTAATTGTTTAGGGGAGTAAGAAAACTCTTATATTGCGTGAGATGCCAGAAGATGGAGTGAAGAAGTTTTTGTCAAATAAAGAATCTTTGGCAAACTGTGATGTTGCTGTATTTCTCTATGATTGGTAAGTGTAACTCACGATAGATGTTAGAAAGTGCAAGTTTCTAAATGCAGTTTGATAATCTCACTATATGCCACATTAAGCATTTGACACAATTCTATATATAATTCAGGACACTTGTGTGTTTATAAGGCTGCAGCAGTTCTTTTTAAAATTTCAAATACTGGTTTTCTGCAATGGCATCTATATTTGTTGGCATTACCTTGTATATGCGGAATTTATAGATATTATGGCATGACAAAAAATTTCAATTTCCAGTTCAGATGTGTATTCATTGAAAAGATCTTGTGAACTGCTTCGGGACATAGCTAGGCAGGGCGAAGAAAGTGGTTATGGAATGCCTTGCCTTCTAATTGCAGCCAAGGATGACTTGGACCCATATCCATTGGCATTACACGAGTCAGTAGCGGTATACAATTGCGCTCTTAGCCACCACATATCCTTGCTATATTATCTGGTTTATGATTCTCTTGGCAGGGAATATAAAATTAAACATCTAACTTATAAATATATGCATGATATTTCCCTGTTTGTATGTAAGTTTGTAATAATTGCTTATTGCCTGTTATTTGTGATTCCAAATTCCTTTTTAGGTTTGTCAAGCATTGGGAATAGAGCCTCCTATCCCTGTCAGTGCGAAACAAGGAAAAATGAATAATGTGTTCTCTAGAATTGTAAGTGCAGCTGAGCAACCTCATATGAACATTCCTGAAACTGCAGCTGGGAAGAAACGCAAATACTTCCTCCAGCTTGTCAGTCACTCTCTTCTGTTTATGTCAGGTTTGTCTGTCTCTCCGTTCACATGTAGACAACTCCATGAAAATGTATGAAACTCATTGTATGTTGATTGTGTTGACTGAGTTAATGTGTTAAATTTGCAGTTGGGGCTGCCTTCACGGTGGTTGGACTTGCAGCTTTTCGAGCCTATTCTGCAAAGAAGAATTCTTCTAACTAATTTTACTCAGTCAATCAAATGCTGCTGTCTTGCCACTTCAATGGAAAGGTTTCTTCTTTTACCAATTTTGCATACTGCAATTCCAGATGGTTCCATGTATATAGGCGTCCCTCCTAATTAATGTATCCGTTCATTATAATTATTTTTATTTTAGGCTTTCTAAACTACTATTATATTAATTAGTTTTATATGAAAACTATTACGAATGCTGCTCTTTGTCATTGTTTGGTAGAATTCTTCTGTTTGTGATTATACTTTACAATAGCGTACGACGAAAATGCAAATTTTGATAGTTATAAATATAAGATATAATATATTTTAGTTCAGGATGACTTTGTATTGCACTGGAGTAAGGTATTCGAAATATGAATATTGAATTTGAGTTTTTTGTTCATGAAGAGGCTTATAGAGCCGTGGGCTATACAATAGAGATAGTCATCCCCTTGCATTCACAATAAAAGCGTTAAACTCCCACCAAATATTAGTGAATGGTGGTGAGAAAATTCGAACTCTGACATCTCTTCCAATTATCACAAGTAAGAACACTAATCAAGTCATCCCATGATTGACTTGAATTTGAGTTTTTAATGTGTATCTATGCATTAACACCAAAAACTGTTTACTGGAAACCAAGGATTCGAGGGGATCTCATTCCCTATATATGTATATTGCTTATTCTTTTTAACTCAGACTTCTCAGTAGCCAAGTTGGACAGGTTTGAGCTAAATCATTTTAGATTTGACTAGTTTGAGTAAGATTACTTCGGATGGATTCTGATTATTTGTTGAATTGGCTCATTATCGCTTCAAATTCTGGTCATCGAGCCAAATCATTTTTCCATTGTATATGAGTTGTTCGATGAATTTGGTTATTCTCATGTTAAAGTATGTTCTCTATTAGTATAAATAAAAATTTTATATCTATGTCAAGATATTATTCATGATATTATTTTTATAAGCACATTTAGTTATATCGTATAAATTCATAATAGTTTGTGTGAATAAATATTCAATTTATGTACTAATACTAATAAAGAACCATAAAATAGGGAAATTATTAAAAACGAATAACTTTTTCAATTAAAACTTCAATTCTTTTTTTTTTTAAATTTTTTATTAATCAATTCAAACCCACCCCAATATTTTTTTGGAATTTTCAATAGGGAGCTCATAGTGAGAATTATTGAAGTTGAACCCCTTGAAACTGAAAGTGCAGGTGTTTTGCAGCTCCATGTAAGGACCTGATAGCTTAATTTCCACTAGAATACAGAAGTTGCCATGAAATTTTTTTGCTGCTGTTCGTCAACTTGAAGTTAAAAATCATCGCTTCTTGGTTTTTTGCAGCCTGCTGAACCCGAAAGAATCTATTGATAACAAAAACAGGATTGGATTTGACTGCAGGCCAATATAGAACTGGAGTACAACTTTCTTGTCATAGATGTTGAAGGAGATTTATGAATATTCTGTTGATATGAACCAAAAAAGAAACCTAATATTTAAGAAATTGGACAGAATGATTGAGACCACTTTGCATTCTTTTGTTGTCGACTTGAGGTTTGTTCTGATGCCTTTCATCCATCCCCTCCACTTATTTCATTTTCCCTCAAATTTCACAGTTGGTTTTCTAAAGGGTTATTTTAATACTTGGAATGCAACGTTTTTCCTCTAGAATTTTGTACCAAATGTTCACTAATATCACATATCTATTAATTTATCCCTACCCATAACCTCATATATGTTTATTTTTTTAACCCTAAAGCATATATAATGATTTGGAAGATCCAAAACAAAATAAAAATAGTGGTATTTGCTAAGGTAGTCAATTAATATGGATTGATCATAAATCTGATTCAAATCTATAGATACATAAAAAATGTATTGACTAAATTCTTACCTATCATTTTCCATTACGAAAATTAGATATTGAATTATAACACGAATTCTATATCTATCAATATAGATATGCTATAGGAAAAAAGAATAAAAAAAGATTGATTTTTCTATTGTAATTAATTCGATATTTTTTCCTATTTTTCTTTCTAAAAAACGAAAAAGGGATTAAAAAAAGAAAGAATTATTTCCTTATATATATATATGTATATAGGTTTGTTGATATGGGATACCTATGGATAGCTAAAAAGTAAGAGAGCAATATATATATGGGGGTGTTGAAAGAAAATAGAGGTGAATAGCTAGGAGAAGTAGTATATATCTTTAAGAGATTAGGATCTGAATATGTTTGCAATTCCAACTTGTCATGAGAAGGAGAAGCCATTGATGTGAAAGGATTGGATTCGAGAGATCAAGAAAGCATAGAAAGAGTTAAAGAAGATGGCCAAATTTCACCCCAAAAGCCATATCCCAGAATCACACATGCTTTTTTTGACTTGTTTCTACGTATGTTTGAATCATATATACTATTGAATCGTACCCTTATTATACACTACTTACATGTAAAAATACTGCCTTATAAATGACAATTATTTATGCAATAGACTGCCAGCCTCAGATATAAAAAAAAAATTAAGTTATCATAACAGAATATTGGCAATAAATTCAAATTTTAATCGTTTCAACAAAATAATCAGACTGTTAGAATAATATAAATATAAAATGCCAATCAATTTGTTTACGTTTATGTAGTTGTTATGAATGATTTTTGTGGTTGACATATCTTATAATGATAAAAAATTAAATTCCACCAATAAATTTTAATTTAATGATAGTTATATAGCGATCAGAACTGTAAGGTTTCGAATTAGAATTTCCATAATGACTATTTGTAAAAAAGAAAACTAAAGAATTAATATGAAAGAATTTATATATGGAACAAATAAAAGATTACAATTTGGTCTTTTAAGATTAATTTTACCTATGATCATACAGTAAGATAGAATAAAATTCATCTGAAGATGAGAAAAGAGGACATGGAATTCATTATTAATATTGTTTGAAATTATATGTACAATAATAAAATTATTTTGAGTTGTCTACGAATAGGACAAAAAGAGAACATGAAGATAATGATGATAACTTATACAAATGTGGTATTGTCTTCTCTATTCTTTCAAAGTACTTAACTAAATTAACTTTTTTTTTTTTGCACAAAGTATGTAATACGAGGCATATGCACCGTCAGTTTCTTCATATTTTTCGAAGTATGAATTAATCCCAAGAATTAGTGAAAGAAGTACAGTACTGTACTTGCAGCCATCGGGTCTCTTATCTCTAAATTTGCTAAGATTCAATATCGACTGCTTGTATGATAAAAAGATTTCCTACTTTCAACTATGAATATTCGTTACAATAATTAATTGTAAGTTCATAGTGGTGGTTTTGAATTATATTTGATGAATTAATGCAAATTCTTGGACAAAACATGAGGAGGATAAACTTGTGAAGATTGCATGTGGAGCTGAAAAACACGCACGGGCGCCAGCTGAAAGCGCTGAAACGACTGAAGCGCGAGCGTGACTAATTGCGAGAGCAGACGAGAGCAATTGCGAGTAAGGTGCAGGCGCGAGACGGAAAATTTTGTTTTTTGTTTGATTGTGTTAGAAATTGTAAAATTTGTATCTAATTTTTTCCAAAAATTAGTTAAAAGGTACAAAATTATTTAAATCATTATAAATTTCATTAATTTTTCCATCTCATCCGATGTGAGATACAACATCCCTCTCTGAAGTTCAAGCCTAATGTGGGTGTATAATGTAGAACAAATCACTTGAAGCGTGAAAGTATAATATCATGAACTATGAGTTTGATAACATATAAAATTTGGTAAGTTAATAGCTTAGGACATAATTTTTTCAAAAGCTAACTTAAGAATAGAAAATTGTTCAAACCATTATAAATTTCATTAATTTTTCCATCTCAACATATATATGGTCAAAACTAGTTTGATTTAATTGTTCATTTGTTTATATTCGACATATGCATTTGATATATAAATATTTGGCGTGGCACATTTTTGTCCCCTTCCATTTTTTTCAACATTACTTATGTCCTTTGCTTTCCTGTATTGAAGGGATTTTGTGCTGACGTTTTTGAATTTCACCAATCACTAGGATTTCCTAGTTTTGTTTCTTTGTCTTTTACAAATTTGTATGCTCTAAATTCGATTGATTTAATTCTTATATCAAATTAAAAACTAAAAAAAAACAACTTAGCACCTAATATAATTAAATAATTTTTTAGTTACTTTTATTGTATTATAATACACAATTATCTATGATACATTATGGTCTTACAAAATACCAACTTGTTTTTTCTTAGTTTAATTCATAGCATTACTTTACAATAAAAAAAAAAATATTTACTTAACTGAATTTATAAATTTATATATAAATCAAATCAAGTTGGTATTTACATGACGATTTATTATTAATTCTGATATATATATATATATATATATATAAATCAAAAGAAAATATAACAAGTTGTAAATAACTATAACTGATAAAGAATATTATCTTTGATCGAACTGATTAAAAATTTAAAAAGCCTCTCACGTAATTATAGTTTGAATCTCACCCACTCTCATGCATAAAACTACCATTGATTTTTTGCTGAGAAGGTAGGAGACATGGACAGTTTGAGATTGTTCTGTGTAGTGATGATTGATAAATCGACCCTTGAATTTGGAGAGTAGGGCCTTAAATTACTAATGATCAGTGTGAAGACATAAAATAAAGATGCATGAAGCATGCCGGTTTCCAAGATATATGCTCTTGACATTTCTTTAAAGGTTTTTTAAATAAAAAATACTCAATTTGCTAATTTTTTTTCAAAATGTCCCCTCGATCAGTTTTTGGGTCCAATTTATCTCTTGAATGTTTTTTTTTACCATATTATCATTTAAAAAATTTGAAAAACGATACAACTAGCCTCAATTTGCTAACGTGACAGTTATTTATGGTAATTTGCATTTTAGATGTCATATCAGTAAATTGTGACTAATTGTACTGTTTTTCAAATTTTTAAGATAATAATATATGGTGTAAAAACAACATTCAAATAGCAAATTAGATCAAAAACCGATCAAATGGATAATTTGAAAAAATACGAGGGACTGGATATGAATTATGCCATTAAAAAATATGAATTTTGCTAAATTTAGTTAATATATTTTGAACTAAGTTTTTTTTGTTTTAAGCATTTAAATATGTATTTTCACTATATGTATCGTCTCTATGAGAGAAAAAGAACTCTTTAATGAAGGAAATTTCTGTCACTAAAAGGTAAAAATTATCTCTAATTTATAATATTTAGCGACAGCAATTTCCGCCGCTAATTCTGCAAAATTGGGGGATTAGAAACATTTTTGGTAAAAAAACAGAATATTAAGGAAATAATCATTAGGAGATGACACGAAATCTGATGGATTCCAAGCTGAATATTTGAGAAATAGAGTAACAGAATCCTAAGTGATTGTGGGGTCCTCTTTTGATACACCTACGGATCCTCTGAAAAATTTCTGTATTTCTTTTTCTTAAAATTATATAGAATAAATTATACAGCTACTCAGCCAGCAACTTTCATTTATTTGTTAGAAAAATTTTTAGGTAAATTCTATTTATCATATTATTTATAGATTAATATATATATATATTATTTTTCTGGTCAGAAAAGATTAAATAAGCCCAGAAAAAAAAATCAGCATATATGTATGAAAAGGAAACGTAGGAACGATGATTAAGGGAGAGAAATTGGATGAGGTTGGTGACATGGAAGTCCAACATCTATGCATAAAGGAATAACAAATAGAAGAGAAATAAAAAAAAAGTTGCAATCGAGGTTATATATGTGTGTGTGGAGAGCAAAGTCTACGAACACGCAGGAGAAGTGGGTATGAAGAGGCCGACAACTAGCTTCTTTCATGTTTTATATTTCAATAATTTGGCATTCAATTGGTTGCAATTTAATGTAGCATCGACATTCCACGCTACTCTTTGGATAATGACTACTTGCCTTTACCTTTTAATTAGATTGTGATATATACTAGGGTGACAATAATCAACATGATATGATAATATGATATAACCTAATACAATATTTATGTGTTAGGGTCAAGATTTATCGTATCACAATTATATCAACCGGATAAAAATATAAAAATTTTCGTATTAAGTTTGGATTCACCTACTAATACAAAATTTTTTTTTTAATCCGTTAATAATTCGTGACGCGTCGTATTAACATGTTATAACTTATATATACTTTAACTAAATCATATTATACTAATTTTATAGATTAGTTGTGTTAACTCCTTATTAAATGGATCGTATTTTTGTTCAAATTTTAGACAAAGTTAATTTATCAAAACAAGATACGAACACAATCTGTTAACATGAATATATATAAATGAGCATTTATAATTACAACAAATTGAAAAGGTTTTAAATTAATTGAGTCTATCATATCATTAATTTATAGATTAATCTAATCATATAATAATATATATTAATTGTTTTATTTATATTAGTTTATATAAATAGAACAATTATATATATATATATATCATTATTTAATAAATATTATTCTGCATATGATATAGTAAATTGAATCTATCAAATAATTTTTCAAGCAAACTAATAATTTATTTTGTATGTATAATATAATTGATAGGAGTGGAAGCTAATTTCTTTCTTCTTGTCTCTTTGTTGGGTTAGTGGGTTTGCTTGTGTTGCGTCTACTAATTAATTAGGTTGGGTGGACATGATAGCGGTGGAATTTGTATTTTGTCAAAAAGGGACTAGTCTTTTCTTTTTTTCTTGTAATTATAAGTAGGGTGAGTATTCGGCCGGTTCGATTTTGAACCGAATTGAATTTAGAAAAATTGAACTAAATCGAATGATGATAATTCATAAAAACCAAACCGAATTATTTTTGTTTAGTTTAATTCGATTCGATTTAATCGGTTTTATTAATTAACTAATTAAATTTATAAAAATTATAATTATAATTATATTTTATCAATTAAAATCAAATACCATAATGTGATTAATTATGATAAAATTAAACTAGTTATCATAGCTTTTTCAAACATAATATATAAGTTATAATTAAATAATACAACTATAAATTAAGATAAAATAGCATAAATTATGATGAATTGATATGATCATTACTTCAAAAACTACCATAATTATTATAAATTTAATTTAATTAACATAATTTTATGAATTATCATAAATTGAAATCAATTATCACAGTTTTATAAATTAGTATAAATTAAAACTAATTATTATAACTTATTAATTACACCAAATTAAAATTAGTTAAAATAAATTTTTCATTACTTTATCCTACCATAAATTAAAATAAAATATTATAAACTATAATTTTTTATCTAAAAATTATAATAAATCATTAAATATATATATATAATATAAATAAAATTTCGGTCGGTTCTGTTTAATCGATTTTTGAATATTTAAAATCGAACCGAATAAACTAAAATTTAAATGGAAGCCAAACCAAATAGTATTCAGTTTGATTCGATTTTTTGTTTCAATTCAATTTTGCACACCCTAATAATAATAATAATAATTTAAAACTTTATAAATTCATTTGCTCGAAGAAAGAAAAAATCAAAGGCATTGAAGATGAGCGCACATGAGCGAAGAATATTAAAAAAAAAATAAGGCCACGAGTATAATGGGTGCCCTACCAAGTTGTTTGTCCAATCATATTGAAGGTCGAAAATTTTATGTTGAAGCATAAATATATTATAGAACCCCCACTTTATAACTCTGTAATGAGTCTCTAGTGATATTAAGTAATGAAATATATAAAACCAACCCATTTCAAATATTTGATTTAATAAAAATATTATATTAAAGTAATTTTTATTTTTTTAGATATAACTATTCACCATCTACTCAATTCATAAATAAAAGAAAAAATTATTATTTGCTATTTATAATTTGACATAATACACTAGTACTTTTGAAGTTTGAAAAATATATAATTTGCTTGAAATTTGAAAATTATACTATTTATCTTATGAAATTTTGATATATTATATTAGTATTTTGTGCAAATTTGATTTACTAGACTAACTCTTCCAAGCAAAAAAGAAGTATTTCTTTTTGATATATTATATTATAAATTAAGATAAACTTCTGAAATTATACTATTTATCCTATGAAATTTTGATATATTATATTAGTATTTCTTTTTACTAGTGTATTATATTTTTTTTTCAGATATCAGAAGGTACTAGCATATTATGTCACAGGAATGTTATAGTGTATTATGTCAAACTAAATTAAATAAATAGTAATTTTTCCTAAATAAAAATTATAAATTAAGTTTAAGCAGTACTGTAACTGTTAATTTTTAATTAAGGAATCATATTGATCTTTTTATAAAGAATTTCAATATGCATGCAACATGAATATACTGTGAACTTAATTATAAATTAACTCAATTATATGTTGTTATATCAGATAATTAATTTATATATGTAGAAATATAAATATTTTACAAATTTAGTAGTATTTAAGTAAATATATAAATAATAAAGTTGGTCTAATTAAATAATTTTATTCTTATTATATACTAGTATTTTATTTTAGTGGAATGCAGTAATTAGAGCATTTATGATTGAAATACAAATTGTCACTTGCAAAAAATTAAAAAAAAAAATAGTAAAGCTAGTTGAAATTTTCCATCGACAGCAGTTTCAATTATTAAGGGGAGTTGGACCGTGGATGTGCCTAGACCT
This sequence comes from Balakata baccata, assembly GCA_949630135.1. NCBI lineage: Eukaryota > Viridiplantae > Streptophyta > Magnoliopsida > Malpighiales > Euphorbiaceae > Balakata > Balakata baccata. The sequence continues at coordinate 74,899 of CATIWF010044966.1, forward strand.
AAGGCCTAAGCCACTGTTCTCAGTTCTTATTGCAAATTTTGATCCACCCACTGGCTCTGAATTTTTTATTTTTTTGTCTCAGCAAATATAAATTACCTATATAGTTTTTTTGTGCTACACAAATATTTTTAATAGATTGAAACTAATTTTATTTATATTAGATAGAATTTTAAAAAATGGTAAGATATTTCTATAAAAATTTTAAATTAGTTGTATTCTCAGAACTTGAACTCGAAATTTCTAATTAAATTAGAAGAGTTCTATCCCACCGAATTTTTTTATATTATATATGCATATTATATATAAATAATAATTTAATATCACTAATGTCCTCCATTTTTTCTTTTTTGTATTAACTTACATTTTTTTTATGGAAACAAACTATTTGACTACAACTTATTTACATAGATAAACAAACTTTCATTGATTACTTGTGTATTAATAATTAGATATATGTCATATACATTTTTTTTCTAACTCTAAAAAATATGTACATAGATCGGGCTATCATGTCATCCGTAAATCAATTCAATCACACAATGACATATATGCATATTGTCTTTATATTAACTAATGAGAATAAAACAATTAAATATATATCATTGTATGATTAGATTGGTCTATAGATAATATAGTAGATCTAGTCACCTAATAATTTCTCTCTAATTCCAATTTCCAATTTGTACCCATGTTGAAAAATTCTTTCAATCAATAATCTTGTAAAATCAATTTAATTTTTGACATCCTTAAATAATAATTAAAAAATAACCAAATAGAACATTTGATTTATTACATTGAAAATAATTATTTTTATTATATTTCTGACAAAACTGTTATATAATATTACCAAAATATAAAAATTCGAAAAAAATAAATATAATTGGTTACCGTATAATATTAAAATTTAACTGGTCCGCCCCTGTAGTATTTTTTGACATATGTTACGCGTTTTTACCGCATCATCTCATCTCAACAAGAAAAAAAATCAAATGTGAATGCTGAAATAGAATTGATGGAAAAGAATCATCAAGCACATGCCTTGTTTGGTTTCCGCAAAGAATGAGAATCCTTCCTCATCTAATCTGTCAGATGTATACAATTTTTCCACACACACAACTTTCTTACTTAGATTCATCATTTCAATTTATTTCATTTTTCTCCACATTATACAAAGGTTGAGTATTGAATTTTTTGCAATAACTATTTTATTATAAGTGGACTATAAATTTATCTTATTGTATTTAATGTATGTGGCTTACTTTTTCATTTTCATGAACAAGGTCCAGTCAAATATTGTCCTATATGTATAAAAATATATATATGATTTTTTATGATCAACCAAACTAATATTCACAACTTTTCTCTTATATAAAATAATATTTTTCAATATATATGTATTGTAGGATATATTTATTTTGATTTATGAAATTTTTTATTAAATTTTATGAATCTATTCTATCAAATTTATAGATTCATCGTTACTTTAAAAAAATTTAAGGGGGCATTTGGTTCAACTGTTATAGTCAATTAATAATTGGTAGCTGATAGCTGATAATTGGTAGCTCATTAATACTGGTATTTAGTAAAACTAATTAATTGATTCGTTGTTTCTTTTGGAATATAAAATTACTAATAGGGGTGGTATTTTTTATTTAAAAAAATATATTCTTATATGATATATAAATAAACAAAAAGTTATAATAACTATTTGATATAATTATATATATTAGTAATTAAAATAATAACAACAATAAAATATAATTTTTATAAATAAAAAATCTGCAAATGTAAATTAATTTAATGTATTTTTAATATGTTTTATTTTATTTTGAAGAGACTAATTTTGAAAATATGTATTTTATTTTTAATAATTTTTTTTGTAAATGAAGTATTTTATTTTATTTTGAAGAGACTAATTTTGAAAATATGTATTTTATTTTTAATAATTTTTTTTTTTTTTTGTAAATGAAGTATTTTATTTTGAAGGGCTAATTTTATCATTTTATAAGAAAAAATTCCAACTATTTAAAAAAAGCAGAAGCTATTTTAGCCAAATTGTTTTAAGAAATTAACAGGATCAAATTGCATGTTCAGAAAAGAGAGGGGGAAAAAATAAACTATTTACAAGTTGTTAAAAAAGTGTACAGACTGCTCTTATATACGAACCCCACTTGCATGCAACACCGAAAGATTTGTCAGTGGTAATATGTCACTTATTGCCCATTCAAATATTTCTTCACAGATCCTAAGCATGTATATACAATTTGAACGTTCAAGATGATATTAATTTCAAGCCAATTTTGTGGTACGTTTGGTGTACTTGATATTTAAAACAATTAGATTTTTAACGTTAAACGATTGAAATTAAAAGTTGAAGATATAATAGTTTTAAATGATATGTACAGTGCATGCATAGGTGCACCACAAAAACCCTCTTAATTTCATCAAGTTTCAATACTCAAATTAACACGATACTTTTTTCTAGTGAAACAGAAAAAAATTACCCTCAAGTGATGAATTGATATGGTAAAAATCTTTGATCTTTTAACTAAAAGTATTGGGTTCGAACCCTACATATACAATCAAAATCATTATCTCGTTAGCGCTTTAATATATATTTTGTACAGTTTTGGGCTAGGTTAAATTGAAGAAAATATTATTGGATAAATAGAGGGACATGAAGAAGAATAGAAAAAAGCAAATAATTAACGTGAGGATAGAAGAAAAAATAGGGAGACATGGTGATTGCCTAAAGATTTTGTGCTTACTCTGGGAGAGGATATGGTGAGAGAATATGTGCTTTAATTAAAGGACTCAAATACATAAGGTTCTCAAAGCACATGATGATAATAGTTACAGACACAATGATGCATGTGCTTCTTCACAAACATATATAATCTTTCTTGCCCTAATTCAATCTCCCCTTAAAATGTATGGATACCCCAACTCCACGATTGGACACTGCCCTCCACTTTTTCAGGAATGTCACCCACACTCTCTTAAGTCTTAACTACTTCTACTCCTTTTGCGGGTTATCCCCTCAAGTTTCTTCCCTTCTCAATACGGTGTTAACTAACCCTAGCTATATCCTGATTCTTATTAATCTGCCCTTATTGTTTTTCCAAAAAAATTCTTGCATAGAATCTATATATAAACCATACTAACAAGAGAGTAATGTGTACGTTATCTTGTCTATGTAATATTTTCCCGATGGTTTGGTGTATATAATTTTTATAAGAATTTTTTTTATCGATCTCATCTTTTCAAATAGGTGTGTGCAACATATTTAACTAAAAATTTTAAAAAAATAACCGAATTAAAATTTTAATATATATATAGTTGATGTTTGGTTTTATTCGATAAAATATTAAAAAGTTTTTAATGATCGAACCGTATTGAAACCGAATTTATGCTTAAAAATTTATATGTGAATCGGACTGAATTATAATTAACCATAATTTGGTTGGATTTTGGTTTTGCAAACCCTATTTAATCAAAATTAAAGGCAAGTAATTGTGAAAATGAGAATTAATGGATTGGATTCCATTACCATTTGTGTAATTTGAAGAACAGGAATGGATCATATATGTTGGGATGGTAGAAAAAGCAATACAACAAGAAGCACATGGGGATGATCATGTGTAAAGAGGTCGGTTGCATGTTGCTCTCTGTTGTGGGTCCTTATGTTGATAGTTACCGGGCATCCGTACTCTACTCGTACACCTCAACTTGCAAATCTCTTTGCCGTTGCACCATTAACATCATCATTTGCTAACATGAATGCACACTGAAATTCTCACCATCTTATTGGTCTGTGACCATTTATAAAGAGTGTGAAGAGTCACTTTTTCAAAATTAATATAATCTATAGTTCATTAAATAAAATTTTTTGTATCACCGTCTAGCATCAATGTTTTAATTTAAGGACAACTTAAAACTCTGTATGTTGAAGAGAAGTTCATTTTTTTAGGTAATGAAGCAAAAGGCATTAACTTTCTAAAAGATGGTCCAAAACTTTCCGTGTATGAAAGTGATACATGTCTTAGACATTTATGCGGTCGCAGAGCCATATGCACATTTCTCATCTCCTAAATTTTTAAATTGTATATAATAGTGTATAAATTTATATCATTTTTAAGAGAAATTTTTATGCATAAACTAATCTAATCATTAAATAACATGTATGTATATTGTATTTACTTTAATTAATGAGAATAAAACAATTAAATGTATGTCAATGAGTAATTATAGATGACATAGTAGATATAATCTACCTAAGAATTTCTCTATTTTTGAAGATTGGTCTGTTATAAAGGACATTGAAAATTTATTTTTACACTTTATGACTTAGGTTTCTGTGTCTTTATTTCTCCTGACTTTGGCTTGTGATTCTTTACCTCCTGACTTAGGATCTGCTACTGCATCTATGTGTTCATTAGCACATGCTAAAGATATTAGTGGAGATGAAAATTACTTATCTAGACTCAGTTCATCAGCAAGACTTTCCAATGATATCAATTATGCCAATCTATACAAATTAGTATTGTTTGTGGATTAATCATATGTATTTTTATATCATTTTAGTTATATAAAGGGGAAAATGATTAACCTGAGAGGGGTTTGTGTCCTTGGCATAGAAAAAGAAAGAGACTAGAGGGAGAGAGCCATTAGAAAGAAGAAGTCCAATAACGATAATAACTACCATTAGCATATGTTATGTTACAAAGGTACGAAAACCTGAAACTTATATATATATATATAATGAGGGGAGTTATAATTAAATGAGATAAAGAAAAGAAAAAAAAAACAAGTAAAAATGCCCACTAAATACTATACTATAATACTATAATGTTGTTGAAATTGTAAGAGATAACAGAGAGAGAGAGAGAGAGAAATAAAAGATGAATGAGCATTTTCTTAAATAGCCACCCAAAAGGGCTCCCAATACATCAAGCTTTTGCTCCCACTCTCACCTTCTTTGCAGCTGCTTAGCCTATCCAACTTCTCCATTTCTTCTTCTTCTTCTTCTTCTTCTTCTTCTTCTTTAACTAAGCTTTCATTCGATGATTCTTCTTCTTCTTCTTCTTCTTCTTCTTCTTCTTCTTCTTCTTCTTCTTCTTCAGCTTCAGCTTCAGCTTCCTCCCCTTGCTCTGTTTTTTCGCAGATAGAATTGGAATCCTTCTTCAGATGAAGCCTAAGGCGGCCATTAATACGTTCTGCTTGGAAAAAAGACTGGCTAGAAGATACAGTCACTGCTTTCAAAACAAGTCTGCCGCCCTCTCTGAGCGGCCTCATTTGAACGGTGGAGGAGCCGCTGATGGAGGTCAATGGAGGTGGAAAGCTAGAGCTTCGGCTCATTGATCTTCTTGATTCTCGCAATTTCGATTTCTGCCTAGTCTCATGATTCTCATTTTCCAAAGAAAGAAAAGCCATCTCGTCGCTGCTTTCGCCGCCATCACTGCCAGTCTCACTCCCCAAACTTTCTGTACACATTTCCAGGCTCTTGTCGCTGAGAACAGAGGAAGCAGAGCGCTTAAAGCTTGGAGGAACATAAACTTTGTCTTTGTCGATGGATTCTTTTTCCAAAGATTGGAGAAAAATCCAGCCACCCATATCAACATTTTCACCGCTGTTTATGGTGCCGCGATCGGTGTCAGCGATAAGAGATTTAGGAGGTGGTGAGGAACGGGGAGAAATGTTGGTCTTTGGTGGAGCCAATTTAAGCCGAAGAACACATGGTTCCAGAAGACGAGCAGGCTCAAGGCAAGATTGCAAACCTTGACAATAACTTGAGCAGGACATTTTTGTTTTCCACAATTGAACAGTGAATAGTGGATAAAAGAAACAGAGGAAATGAACAAGAAACAGGGGAGAAAACAGGGTAAATCTATGTTTGGTTGGAAATGGTAGATTTTTTGGAAGTTAATGGGATAAAAATGGGAAAATTAAGATCAAACAAAAGTTTTTAAACAAAACCCATGTTTTTGTTTTGGATAGAATTGGTGATAAACGATGGGTTTTGTTGTAGGGGGGAGATTTTAGAGAAGGGGGTAAGGGAAGTAGAAGTTAACATGAAAGGGAAGTGAAAGGGGGTGCGGATGAATTTATAATGGAGTTTATAGGTACTATTCACTGGTGATGTGAGCAGCAAAGAAGCTTTTTTTTTTTTTTTTTCCCTTTCTTTTTGGTACATTGCAGAGCTGCTTTTTGATGCCAATAGAATTTTGAAATTTTTACTCCGCCACATGTTTAATAAAGAAAACCATTTCAACAGGAAAAATCGGAAATTGGACTACGGATTTTATTCTTAGAATTGCAAGAGAAATAGTCTGGAAGAAAAATTGGCAATCCGGCCGGTTTCAACTAGAAATTAGATAGAGTTGACTAATTTTTTCAGGTTTTTTTTTAATTTTGTGTAAAAAAATTTAATTATTAAATCTGGTGTGATCTAGCTAATTCAACTAATCAACCAAAAAATTGATTTCAAAACTAGATGAATTAATTACAAACTAATCAAATTTGTCACAGTAAATATGTTTTTAAAGGCTTAAACTATCATTATTTATAAAATATTTTACATTTAATAATTAATTAAATATTTAATTATAAAATGTTATATCATATTTCTTTTTACTTTTTCTAAGTAGGATTGTTTATTCATTTTTATTTTTTTTACTTCTTTTAATATTATTTTTCTTTTACAATTTGATATTTTTGACTGATAAATTACCTTTATATTTAATAATTAATTAAATATTTAGTTATACAAATATATGAAATATAATTTAAAAAAAATAATATAAGACATTATATTAGTTTCATACACTATGAATGATTTAGAACAATTTATATTTTATTTTTATTATGTATGAAACAAATTATGTTTTATTATATATAAGACATATTATATTTTATCTACGTAAACCTGTTCGACCTTAAACCTGTAATCTACTAGCTTTTCTGGTTCATTGATCGGACCGATTTTTACAACCTTGAAGCAAACAAACAAATTCACAAGAAGTGAATTCAATTTCTAAATTAATATAAGAGAACCTACTAAAGTTAAGGGATGTTTGGGATTGTTATTAAAGATTTTAAAAACAATATTTGAATTTTTTGATTTAGTTGACTATTTTTTTTTAATTTTTTATAAACTAATTTTCTCAAACCTTCTTATGAAAAAAACATATATTTATCTACTTTTATTAAAAACAGTTTTTCAAAACTAAAAAAAATAAAAAATATAAATTTTTTCTAAAAAATATTTTTTTCAAACATAATATCAAACAAACCCATAGAGTTATTTGTAGGATTATAAGGTCATTAAAAAAATAATTTAATAGTCAAATACTCATTTTATTTTGTAAAACAATGAGTTCTATAATAATTTTTAAGAGATGGATGAGAGGATAAAAATTGTAACGGTTTATACTCAACTATTCTATAATTACAATCTATAAATGACTAAATTATCCAATTAAAATGGTTAACACGTTATTATTAGTAGTTGGTACATCGGATTATAAATGTATATTCTCTCTTCATTCTTTTTAAATGTGGGATCGAGAAGCTAACATCTCCCCAAATTTGAATTTTTACATTCAATTCAGAATCTCTCTCATATTTGCACATGCTCAATTGTATTGTAACAATTTGTAAATGTGTAACCTAAAATAATTAGCTCAAGTTATTATAAATAGTTGGTGGATGGATTTATAAAACTCTATTCCTCCATTCTTTTTAGATGTGAGATTGGTAGCTAGGGCATTTCTAAATTTGAGTTCTTATACCTAAAATCTTTCTCATATTTTACCCATGTGAAATTTACATGTTAAATCTCTTCTCCTAGCCCTAAATATAAAGCAGCTTTTAAAAACTTTTTAATGGACCAATCAGAGAATTTATTTATTATTTTGTGTAGTTGATAAGAGTATTTCTAACCGTCTTTTTATTTCCCTCCTTATTTATATATTTAGAAAATTTTATGTTATTTAACAGTTTCTCTATTTTTCTCCTTATTTATTTCACTCTTCAAAATTTACATTCTTTTTTCTCATGTTTAAAAGTCATCAGGAATTTCTAAGTAATATTTTATTATTTCTTTTTCCTCTCTTATATTATTTTCTTAATCTGTCTTCATTTTTTGCTTCTTACTCTCTCCTTATTTTTTTCCTAAATAATTGTATTAATAAAAAATTAAAATAAAAAATAAAATAAGGAAAAATGAACAGAATTTTTAAGATAAAATAAAATAAAATTGAATTTTTAATATAATAGAAAATGAAATAAGCAACATTCTTAGAATGCGAGTATTAGGAATTTGATTTGAGAAAAAACATAAGGAATGTGTAGTTGTAATTTTCTTTTTCTTTATTATTATTGCGTCAATAACCAAAGAAAATGTAACCATGAGTCACTCTTTCGTCCCCTAAACGGCTGATGTAACAGAAAAATATCTTCACATTAATTAGGTAAAATTTTTTTAAGTGGGATTTTAAATATTTTCAATATTGACAGAAAAATCAGCCATTCCCAACCAATCACATTATTCTGCCAAAAACAATCCAAAAAGCAATGCAAGATTCTCATCTCATATTTTATTAAAGCTTTGGTGAGTGCAAAGTTTAATTTGGTTCTACTTTGTTTGTCCCTTTCTATGATCAACTTCCTTTTCTCATATTGTAGGGGTCAAAACCTCCAATTAGTCAGCACCTACCTATAAACTTCAAAGCACACATGTCGACTGCTTATAAAATATTAGTATTTTTTTTTATAATAATTTAGATAATTTTTCTTAAATTAAAATTTTAAAAAAATCATTTTACTCTATCCTGATGCAAATTCAGATCTAAATAATTTAAAAAATAAAATTAATGTACACAATATCTACATTCCACAATTTTCAAATGCAAATAATAAACCAAGACTCAAAAATTAAATTTAATATTTCTAACATCTTCAATCAATTCAACTATAAAGTTTATAATCCACCCCTAAAAAAAAATTGAAAGTACAAAAGTTTCGAGCAAAAGATTTTTCTTTCATTCTCACTTTTTGATTGGTCGGTGAAAAATATCTTTATTAGAATAAAGAGCATTATATATCATTTTTAAGTATAAAGGGTAAAAATATTTTTATAACTCCAATAAACTTTTTATATTTTTAATCTTTATTTTATTTTATAAATATAAATTAATATTTATCAAAAAAAAAAATAAAAAACTATTATTATGAGAAAAGAAAAAAATAATTTAAAAGAAACAGACCAATAAAAAGATATAATGTACATAGAAAGTAGAGCTCATTAATTACAATTAGAATATAAAGTAAAATTTGACTTTCTAGACGTAAAAAGTCAAATTCACTTTCTATTCTAAATTTCAAAGATAAAAAATCTATTGGAAATTTTTTTTATTGAATAACTCTTTAAAATGAAAGTAGAAAAGTTTCGAGTAAAAGATTTTTTTTTCATTATCACTTTTTGATTGGTTGGTAAAAAGTATCTTTATTAGAATAAAGAGCATCTTATATCATTTTTAAATATAAAAGGTAAAAATATTTTTATAACTCCAATAAATTCTTTATATTTTTAATCTTTATTTTATTTTATTTCATATAAATTAATATTTATCAAAAAAAATAAAAGATTATTATTATGAGAAAAGAAAAAAAATGTTTTAAAAGAAACAAACCAAAAAAAAGATATAATGTACATAGAAAGTGTGAGCTCATTAATTATAATTAGAATAGAGAGTGAAATTTGACTATCTAAATGTAGAAAGTTAAACTCACTTTCTATTCTAAATTTCAAAGATAAAGAGTTTATTGGAAACTTTTTTTATAGAATAACTCTTTAAAATAAAAAAAATGACTCAAATAAAGAGTTTATTAGAGATGTTTTTATACTTGTAAAATAATTTTTATTCTCTATATCTAAAGATGCTCTAAGATACTCTTTGTTGTAACAAATATATTCTTTAAAATAAAGAGCATTATTATATATACTCTAATAAAATAAAGAGCATTTTAAAGCATCTTCAATAATACTCTTTATTTTAAAGAGCATTTTTAAATATAGAGTGTAAAAATTTGTTGTATCCAATGGAATCTTTATATTTTACTTTTTATTTTATTTTGTCTTTATTTTGTCTTATACAAATTAATATTTATAAAAAAAAAGTATATAATTTTTATTATGAGAAAAAAGAAAAGTATTTTAAAGAAACACACTAATAAAAAAAAATATGCATTAAAATTTGAGATGCATTAATTACAATTTAAATAGATAGTAAAGTTTGACTTTTTAGATGTATAAAACCAAACTCAATCTCTTCAAATTTTTAAAAGGAAAAATTGCCAAAAGTAATATAAACTTTTATGGTTGTATCAAAATTAAATTGTATTTATATTTTCTCATTAGATATACAAAATTTTAAAACTTTATCAATTTATGAATTCCGGTGAAATTCTACTGATATGACATAAAATTCCAGCGAGATTAAAAAGGTTATACTAACTAAGAAGTCAAGTCATCTTTAAAATTTTAAAATGTCGTCTTTATTTTTTCTAAAATTTTAAAACATAAATTTCTCTTTAAATTTGAAAAATAATATATGTAATTGTCGTGTTTGGAAGTTGTATGGTCAGCAGAGCAAAAAGAAACAAAAATTTTACTGTTAGCTAAGTCTTGTTGGAGAGATTTAGGTTTAAAATTTTAGGAAAAATAAAAATTATGACGTTTTAAAGTATCTAAAATATCTTAACTTTCTAATTAGCTTTCTAGTCAGTACAATCTTTTTAATTTCACCAGAATTTTATGTTATATTAGCAGAGTTTCACCGAAATTCGTAAATTAATAAAATTTTAAAAGTTTGTATATTTAAATGAGAAAATAAAAAGTACAACTTAATTTTGATACAATTTCAAAAGTTCATATTATTTTTTACAATTATCTTTTTCTAAAAATAGAGAATCCATGGAATGCTACTTGTTCTAATAATTTTTGTCTTAATTTGTTCTAATTAATATAAAATACTTAAAACTTTCAAAACAAATTGAATAAAATAAGTGGATGGGTGGATAGAGTACAAATATTTTATACTAGTTATGACAAGTAGCATTTCTCAATATCAAATGATGAAAAGATTATACTGTGATTAACTGAACATTAATCAAGTAGTATTAATTAATTACAACCGACCCAATGTGAGAGGAGTCCATTAAATTAAAATTGCTCTGTCTTTAATGTCTTCAAAGGCAAGGCAAAGACTCCCTTTTGCTAACTTTAATTTTAACGATGATGAAGCTTGTAATTCACAGTTTAATTTTCTTTTCAATTAATATATATAGAAGGAAAAAAAAATGAAAGGCATCTTCTTGCTATTTTTGCCCGAATCATGACTTAGTTTATATATCCTCCATCCCCCCAAATCTTGGTTCGTCTCAAGCATATATTACTGTAGAGATGTAAAAGTCATTAGATAAATGAGTTTTTTTAACCTAATTCTTTCTAAAAACTAGTTTAAAAGAAGAGAGTTGTACATATCATTATAAGCATTAGTTAATGTTTATAGTTAAAGTTAAATAATGTGAGATAATCCAACATTTCCTTTTACGTCCAAAGCTTATTGTGGGAACCAATCGTGGAAACCAATCGTAGATGCTTTAATATCTTTAGATAAATAAACTTTAAATTTAACTCTTTGTAAAAAATAACTGCATATAAAAAAGGTTGTTCGAACCATTATATTTATAGTTATAACCAAGCAATGTAGGATAATTCTATAAGAAACATAGCACTTTATTGCATTAAAGTATTTTTTAAAAATATTTTACACCTAAAATTTGAATTTGATGTTTTTACTCGATAAAAAATGGACTCTCATTTTTTCATCTCATTTTAATAATGCATTAGCATTGCTTCTAATAAAACAATTATTTAAATATTTTTCATATATTATGTATATGCATTTTGTCATGTCTTGTCATGTCCATATAAAAGCAAATAATGTTCCACTAACTTTGATTTTCATTGGTCGTTTCTCGCGATTTACTATTATTTGCTTCTCACATGTGTGACATTATCAAATATCAGACTAGCTTTGTATGATGCCTAGTGTATATGATAGTGCATGCAATCTCTAACTTTTCATGTTAATTAAGTGCAAAAAGTTTTTCGGTCTGAAAAATATTTATCTATAACAAAATTTATGACTAATTATAAGTTATAATGTAAAAAATATATAATATTTTATTATTAATTTAAAAATTACTTTTCTCATATAATTATTTATCAATAATTCAAATTAATAATAAATTCAAAAACTCAAAAGTTAAAAATATAATTGGTGTAGCCAAAATCCATGATATTGATCCAACTTTAAAAGATGAAAATACTTTTTTCTAATATTAGAGGATTCGAAAGAGGTAACTTTACTTTCGTGTTTGGTCTTTTATAAATTTGTCCATAGAAAGTCAAGACCTTTTCAATGTTGAAACACTAGTCATCATGCAATTTCCACCATTGAATACCTTTGTTCTTCACATTTTGGGATTTTGAGAGAAGATTACACAAGGGTTAAAGCACTCAACTATGGATGCTTTATTGCATTACCAGAAGATGAATGCTAATTAATTACTCTCTATTTTCCAATATTTTCTAACATCCATCTTCTGATTGCTTGGAAGAAGAGAAAATTAATAACTTTTTTTTCTCTATCTTCATCAATCAATCTGGAAATGAATATTGAAGAATAGAAAGTGTTCTTACCATTCCTCTTGCCAGAAAAAGTCGTCATTCATTAATTGCATCTAAATTAAAATGCCAATTTATGTCTAATTAACAAATGATATCTATAACCGAACCCTAAATTTGAAGAGTTTGTCTTTCAAATTGAACGAGAAGGACAATATGTTTTGATTTCCTCAATCATTGGCGTCTCCATATAGTAATGCCAACTAGCAAACAGTAATGATTCCTTGGCATTGTGATATACTCCCTCCATTCCATATTAATTGTCTCTTTTTTTTGGTTTTTTACTTGAATTAAGAAAGTATTTAATAGATAATTATAGAGAAAAAGTGCTAAATAGGACTAAATTGCTCCTCTAATTAATATACTAAATGAATTAAAAGGTATAGAATCTTGCTAAACTAATTAATATAAATAAAGTTAATACAAAAATAAAATAGAAAAAAAATAATTAATGTTGCATTGGATATATAAAAGTGATAAATAATTGAAATTTTTTTTATTTGAAAAGGAGACAATTAATTTAGAGTGGAGGTAGTATCATTTTATCACTAAATGAATTCATGAATAAAATTATAAATTGAGTAAACATGTGAACTTTACTTTAGTGGTATTAATCTATTGATCACGATTAAGGCTTAACAGTATTCGATTTTAACTGAATAATCAAACCGAACCAATAAAATTCAGTTATTTTGTAGATTTTTCAATTTTCGGTTCAATTATTATATTTAAAAATTACGATTATCTGTTAGGTTAGTAATATATATATATAAGATTAAAAAAAGTTATTTATCATTTTTATTTTCTATGAATAATATTTATAATCTTTTGGAATTGGTGTATTTTTGAACTAGTAAGTAGCATATAATTACTCATTATATTTTTTTGTTGATTTTAATTATAAATTTGACTTTTTTTTAGTTGTTTTATTAGTATATATTTTGAATATTTTAACTTTATTATGATTATTTTTATTGTCTTATTGACTTTGTTGTACAATATAGAAACCTACAAAATTGAAAGTATCCTAAAAATTATACATTAGTCGAAATATTTACAGTAACTAAACTGATAAATTTTGGTTCCGTTAAATTTGATTATAAATTTTGACAGGTTCAATTCGGTTAACATTTTAAAAGTTTTAAAAATTTCGGTTCCTAATATAATTCAATTTGGTTAACTGAATGTACATCACTAATTATGACTGAGATTTCAAATTCAAATTTCCGATCCAACTCATTATTACAAAAAAAAAAATTATAAATAGAGCAATATCGTTTCTCCACCTCGCGTCTAAGAAAATAAATGTTAAAGGGCACTATAGCAATATATACTAAAGGCCAATAGGAATATGTGCTTATTGCACATTCTATTCTCGCCCTGACCATCAAATTTGCGTTCTCAATCCACCTTTCAATTTGTTTACTTTTGTTTTAGATTGGCGGAGGAAAAAGGAGAGACTTGTAATAAAGGCCAAGGAAGAAGAAAAGTCCTATTATTGTGCCATCACTTTCTCCCCCTTGCCTCATATATAAAAGGAATTTTTACAAAAATGTCAAAAAAAAAAAAGTAAAATAATTATATTAATACTGACTATTAAATTTTTTTTTTCAAACCTACTAAAAAGTGCCTAAAATAATTACAATAGTATCGAAATTTAGAAAATAATTCCAAAGTATATCAAACATTGCGCAGTTATTATATCTCTAAAATACTTTGAGTATATTTTAGAAAAATTTTAGTTCAATTTTCACAAAAAAAAAAAAAAAAAAAAAGAATTGAATAATTAATAGATTGTTTAAACTATTGTTTGGCTTCTATTATTCCTTATGAAGCCTTAGACCTGATTCGTATAATTCATTGTAGAAATTGATGGCATACCTTGAGAATATCTCAGAAATACCTTACACATTACTCAGGAATACTTAAAACAAACAAAAGAAGAAAGAAGAATTGAATAATTAATAAACAGTTTAAGATGTTGTTTGGCTTGTATTATTCCTAATAGAGCATTAGACTTAATTCATATAGTTTATTGTATAGTCTTAGGTATATCTTGATAATTTTCGTAAAAGAACACAGAAGAAAAGATTAAATAACAGAAAATTTCTCAAATCGTTTGCATAAGTTTTAAAAGTGAACATAAGGAAACTACAATATTTAACAATCATTGAACTGAATATAAAAAAGAGAGCTACCTAATTCAAATATGTAGCTATTAAATATGAAATCTGAAAAACAAATCAAAGAATACTTAGCGCGGCTATAGAATCAAAAATGGAAATATCATAAAGCTATTTAAGCAAGAAGAAAGCAGTCACCTATGGCTTCATTATAATAAACAATTGATTCTCTCAAATTTAAGCTTTGGATCGCTATTGTAGCAACCATTAGAGTCTATATTATGCTAGGTGCAGATCACTTCCCAGAATGAGAGATTGTTGAGGTGAATCTGCTACTTTAATGCTTCAAACTGCTCATAGATGAAGGAATTTTCGGCCTAGGCAACGGAAACCTGATGGCTAGAGATAATGGTCTCAAGCGATGAGTGAAAAAAGGGGCAGCTGAGAGAGAGTGAGGGTGAAAAAATTAACGGGTTAAGAAAAAATGACGAACATGTTTCGCGATCTGTAAGATAGAGAAAGAATAAGAAGACAAAGATGTTTTGCGATCTGTAAGATAGAGGAAGAATAAGAAGACGAAGACTCTCTCCCTCTCTTAATTAAAAATTCATTACAAATAAAAAGAGCAAATTAATGTTATAAATAAAATTTAAAAGAAGGAAAGCCATAAAGTTGGGGTCTAAATATTTTATGTTTTTTAATGTTTATTTAACTATTTATTAGTCAATTTCTAATTAAAAGGGCCCAACAACAAAGTCCATAGAATCAAATTTCATGGCTTAAATATTGAACAACAATGTCAACAAGGCGCACTCATGCCTTTTGACCATTATAGGATAGATAGCCGTTGTCTTCTACTAGTTTATATGTGCTGCTTTTCAATTACACCCAAAAATCTACACGTATACTATGTAGTGAGGTCACTAATCTAATGGCTAATCTCATTGTTTATATAATGATTAATTATAAGAAGCCGACGACAAACTTTATGGACGGTTCTAATGGATATTATTGTTGAAAATTGGTGTTAGTGCTCTAAAACCCTTCTTTTTTATCTGTATTTTTTTATGTTAAAAGCATCTGAAATTAATCATGCTCGAAACTTAATTATAATTAAAACTTTTCATCCCTCTCCTCCATAGTATTCGAACCTAAGAACTTTTATTCAATAAACTTGGCCTAGCCTATATTATCAATTGAGCCACAACCACTATGTATTTTTTATGTTCAGCATTAGTAGAAAATCTACAGAAGGGAACCTAACACATCATGTCAAAGACAACCACTGGAGATCAAGCATATTTAGATCCAGATAATCAGAATTTTCTAAGATATTCTTGTGCAACAAATCTCTTTGAAACATAACATTTTACAATTATTCCCCCTAACACAGGAGATTGCTGGTATGACGCCACTACAAGAATACACTTCCTCTTGCTTCCACTAATGATAGAATTCAACGAAATTTATGATACATGAAGATTCTGTATTTCAATTCGCACTGTTCTAAGTTTTTCCTGAACATCTGATAATCTGTTTTGAACACCTAGAAGTTTGTCTTCTCTTTGTTGTGCTGCATCTTGATAAGGTTTGCTGATAATTCTTACATAGTTTTCCAAATTTGTGGCAGTTTCCAGGAGATCTTTTTGCATTGCCGCCTCAACTTCTCGCGCCAAGCCATCTGTAATCTTGTTTACCTTGTCTATCATCCCTCGCTTGCGGGATGGGAAATTCGAAATGGCTATAAACCTATCACAGAAATGAAGAATCAATCACCCCCACAAAGCAACAACTTCAATTATATGCACCAAAGAAAAATTTTGACAACAAACTGCATAGAATGCTGGGACTACATGAGAATAGACCAGAATAAAATAGGAATAGCGTCTAGCAAAGAATTAAGAATTTCAATGTTGTAACTGACTAATGAGTTGGTGGTTGGGGGTGGAGATCAGGTAAATTACCCTCCAGTAGAACAAAGAGCAAGAGCAAGAAGATCTTCCAAAGTGGTAGGCAGCACTGATGTCAGAAGAGAAGCAGATAAACCAGCAGCTCCAAGTCCACCAAAAGTTCCCAAGTACTAAGATAAAAATGAAAATACAGCGCCTCAGGTTCACCATATCATATATCAACAAAAATGACAACCTTGCCAATATAGAAATCCAATTTCATCTCAAATAAAATAAACTTTCGGCACAAGTAACATATTTGAAAGAACAAGTCCTAATATTATATCTAACCTTCCAATTAGATGTTACTTTAGGATTAACAAATACCATCTGTGTCTAAAAAATGATAACGGGTTCCACTTAAAGTTTCAAAGGGGACGGTTTTTAAATTGGAAAGGAAATTTTTGCACCATAGCTTCATTTAAAAAAAGAACATAGCATCACCAGACAATACTTTGAGCACAGGTTATCCATCTAAGTCACCCCCTGACAATTTTATTAATTTTATTTTGTCCAAGAATCCATCTCAGCACATCAAAGTAATACATCTACACCATAAACTAGATTTTTAGCTTTGTAAAATTCAAAGCCACCAATAAAATACGAAGTCATAGGTCCAACCACAAAAATATGCCAAATAAAACTAATTCCTAGAGACAATTATCAAACTATTTATTTGTTAGCAGTGAATCTTTTCCCAATAACACTTTAAAACTGAAATTTACTACATTATTGATACATGGTTTAACTAGTTTAAGAAGCTCAAGTAATTGCTAAAACTTGTTTGAACTAACCACTTCACGTATTTCCTGTTCAAACAACTGAGAAGCTGCACCCATACTGAAGTTTTTAATCACTTTCAAGCTGAGATCATCAACTTTTTCCATCAACCCATAGGTCTCCGTCTCTAAATGTACATGTGTGTTTGGATTGATAATTGAAGGCCATCTTTTTTCAAAAGCTTCTCTATATTGCTTCCCTTCACGAGTTTTATCTGATTTTAACCAAAGTGCATATTCTTCAAGTAGTTTCTGCATGCCCAGATTATATTAAGAGGGAAAAAAAGGAAGAGAGAGAGTGAGAGAGAGAGGAAGAAAAATAACTAATCAAATGATCAACAATCAAAGTGCTAATAAACATGTTAGAAGGGGGGGAAAAAGTTTTGGAAGAACAAAATCCATGCACAAACGAGATGTAAAATTCCACTCTAGTCACCTAAACAAGGGATCAAGCATAATCCTTTCGTAATTGCTATTCAATGATTTGAAGACTTCCAAAGTAATAAAGAGAAAAGCAACAAACGATGAGTTAAAATTTATTAATAACAATATAACAACAAAGACTAGAGTTATGTAAACCAGTTTCTAAACAGGTCAGGGCCATGAACTCACTCGTGCATCAGAAACTGCGGGGCCAATTATATCATATTCAACCCTGAAGGCAGCTGGCATCTTGGCAGATTTTTGTCCTTTAAATATATAAGAGGCAGCAAGATCAAAATTTGATATTTGTAGAGTAGATTCTATAAGCTCCAAAACACGGGATTTTGTTGTTTCAATCTGCAATTTCATTTTCAATACATTTCATAAGTCTATCCATTGCAATTGAAATGTGTACCAATTTAACTTCAACAAGAATGTGTTTATCTGTGTGTTTTCGGAGGAAAAGAAAATGTAGCAAATATGCATCCTTTTAAAATTATACCAGCAATGAAACTTTTCTTCTCCAAGAAACACTGTCCTTTTCCATCTCTGTTGCATACTCTTTCACACTATCAACTATTTCAGTCAAAGCGGTAAGGTCTTGCTCAGCATATTTCAATTCTTGTTTCACAAGAGCTTCACAAGCAGAAAGTAGACGATCAGCAATTGCAATTGGTGTTTCAAGTTTGAGCTTCATTCTTTCCATTCCTCTTTCTGTAGAGCCATCTAAGAAACTATACAAGAACTTCTCAAGTTCATAGAAGCTACTGAATTTCCAATGAGATTCTGAACCTGACAATTCTTTATCTATGCCAATGTCAGAAGAAGCTAATATTTTTGCTTGAAGGGCAGACCTAGCTGAGACTGGATATAATATCACATTTTCAGTGTTCAGCAACTTCCTTGTATTTTCCTTGATGAATAATATGGCTTCTTCAAGCTGCAGAAAATTGTGAAGAAAAAGTAAGCACCCTTGTAAGTTGCTTGACAGTTCTAGTAAATGAGAAGATAAAACAGGCTCACTAAAGTGACAACAAAAGCCAAAAAAAAAAGTGGGGGTTGGTAAGTGAACTCAAAAGTTAACCTCATTGGCATTCTGATAGAGGTCGGATTTGTTTAACACGAACACAACTTTCTTCTTCCACTGTTGGGTGTAACGAAGAAAAGCAACCTGGAAAACAATTATGAGTAAAAGTAAAGTCATCTCTGGAAACAGCAAAATACTGGGCATGATATTTCCTAATCGTAGAGCTATTATTTTTCTTTGAAAACCTACAAATAAGAGTCGCTGAGAAAAATACTGATGGATTATCATCTCAATGCTCTTTACAGCTAAACATGAGTGCTTCTTTGAATTAATTCAACAATATTATGTGTGTGCAAAGGAAGTGTGAGCAATTGGGTTGAATTTAAGTAGATATTCACAAAACTTCCAATTTATGATTTGTGTAAGCAATTGCATGCAAGGGAAGTGCTTCACATACTTAGGTTGCAATAGCAAGATATCATTTACGAAATCAATGAAGATATCTTCATAGAATCCTCATACCTCAATGCAATTAGTATCACAATTGAAGGTGCGAGGAGCCATAAACAGAGTTTTTGAACAGCAAAATATCTTAGTGATATTTTGCTAGGCACTAGGATATATGAATAGTAGGTAATTGTTAAATCCATAGATTATCATGTTCTAATTGATTATCCTAATAATTAAATAAATAATCACATTCAGCAGGTACAACTAGTCTTTTATACCTCACTTTCAGTTAAAGGGCGGTCAGCAGAAATGACAAATAGAAGCAAATCTGCACGAGGCACAAATTCCTCAGTAAGGCGCTGTTGCCTTTGAAGAATGACATTAGTCCCTGGTGTATCAACAATGTTCATCTGTTTCAAAGGTAGAAGAGTTAGACAAATTACAAAGAGTAGATAAAGCAGCTACCATGAAGGGAGCTAAAAGTTCTATTTTTTGAAAAGGGCCCTCAGCAAAACAGGCAAAAATTAAGAATAAACTTTCTCTTCTCACTTTATTCAGACAACATCGTACTTTACTCATCAAGCTATCATTCCTGTCACCAATGTTAACCACACTATCACTTTGTTATGTACAGCAACCAGAGTTAATTACTGACACTCACATTAGAAGTCTCTTCGAGGAACATCAGTTTCTTTTGTTTTTAAAGGTTATTTTTGAGCTTGCATGGAAACTTATAACATTGCAATAAAATGTAAGCCATTCAACCCCTCTGTCGCACACCATGCTAACCAAGCACAACTTATTTTTATATCACAATTTAACAAGAAAATTTCAACTGCATGATGCATCAAAGAAACTGTTAATTTAAATGCAATTCAACATAAAGCCCAAAAATGAAAAAGAAAAGAAAAGTCATATCATTTAAAAATAGCAACATGGGCACATTAATGATCTACAGCACAGAATTATTAAGATTGGGCAGCTTTTATGCCTAACTCTAATCAAGCAATAATAAAGATGCACCAAAAAACAGTTTAAACTTTAAGGATCACTGATATACTGACTGTTCACTAAGCAGACTATCAATGCATTTTGTGTTTCTTTGCATTGAAAGGATTATGCATTTGTATTAATGTACATGCATATCATGGAGTCAGGTACTTAAAGGGTTAGAATATAACAGAGCTGAATTCAAAGGTAAATATGAGATCAAATTAAAATACTCACTTCCTTAAGAAGTGGAGCAGGAAGATAGCATATATATTGACCATCTGGATGCCTTTCACAACGCTGTGGCTCGTCAGAACTATACTCAGAATAGCGCAAGAACGTGATCTCGTTGGTTGTTGGAACAACACCCTCTCTTAGGTATCTTTCTCCAAGGAGAGCATTAATAACAGATGATTTACCAGAATTGAATTCACCCTGGTGCAAAGATAAAAAGTCAAGAAGGGGGGAAGCACCTTTCAAAGCTCTTATGTGAAATTTATGGCATGGATGCTAATGGATATCCATTAAATCTTAACAATTTTTTTTTCTTTTTACAGTGACAGACTAGTTTTGATTTTTCCAGACAAAGGTGGTTTGAAGATATATTTAAATATATATAAGGAAATGAAAATGTCAATGTCTTTCCCTACTGGGTAGAGTTACAGTACATTAGTATCCCCTAAAAACACTTGGCTCAGCCCAAACGGGAGTACCATTAACGGAAAAAGTAAAAGAACATGATCCTTGAAAGAATAGGAAAGACAATATGCACTGTGAATGGAATACAACTGGATATATTGTCGAGAAAGTGTAGCTTACAATGCCAAAAACAAAACTGTTGAGCCAACTTCTTTATGGAATTTGTAACCATGATGAAATTCATGAGAATATTTAATGCTTTAATCTAAGACCTAAGAGTGAATGGAGCAAACAAGTCGATAGATACCTGAGTATTGGCAAATTGGAGGATCAAACTTACATCATTATTAGTTTAATCCACAAGTTGTAATGAAAAACAAGTGAAAAGTCACTTAAAGTTCTAGGTCTTTTAAAGTAAACAAAAAAGGATTTATTTGAAATTTAGAGCTAATACCAATGTATATCCCTGGAACCAGAATTTGTTGAAGTTCAGCACACAATTACCACTATAGCCAGTAAAAATGGCTCGTCAATTTGAGAAACAGCATCAATTAGAATTGAGATCTCCTCCATCTGTCACTCAAAAACCATTACCCTTCAGGCATAAGAAGGCACTCTTTGATAAAAAGTAGAATTTTCTGACAAATAAATTCAAATATCAAATTTCTAAATGTTCACCTGAGGAGCAGCCTTCTGAATAATATTAATAGCTTCTAGTAAAACTGTTCTCTCTGTTTCTATAAGCTGTTTTTCTCTATCCTCCACTTTAACAAAGCCAGCCACCTTCTTTCTCCCATGAACATCCTTCTCTCCATCCAATGATTTGAGCATATCAAGGCTTCCAAATTCATCCTGAGATGTTTTCCTCAATGCGCTTACAGTGTCAAACAATTGGCTCAAAGATTCATCACCGAACAACCTCAAATTATCCAGTGACATAACTAAACCGCCAGCACCAGATTCTAGCAATTTTGATGCTTCCATTATTGATGCAGCTCCTCCATGTGAAGCATAAAAAACAAAGATTGGTATTTTCACATCCGCAAATCCAGAGTATATTTTCAGATCAAAGTCTTTCCCTTGCTCCAGACCATATATAAGAAAATCAGCACCTTCAGAATTAGAAGCATTAAAGGCAGCTTTAGGTGTATGAACATATCTGGCTACTAAAGGGAGAAGTACAGAATTTGATTTGGAGCCCATCATCATGTTTCTTGCCACAATGGAAGGAAGACCTGTAAGAAAAGGAAGAGACGCATAACCTTCCATGTCCAAGGATCACTAGTGCCAAATTGCACTGAAAACAAAGAAGGTACTGAATAGAAACTAGTCCAAAACAAGCAACAGATGCCTCAGAATTTGCTGGACCACAGTAATTACAACACACCTATGGAAGTTTGAGCAAACAATTGACAACTAAAAGAAGTCATAAGCCGAGTCATATAATGATAACCTTAAAAGTTGTATTTTGATGGGGTAAAATAAATTTTTTGTACTGCATTTGTATCAAAATAGTACCAAATCTTTATTTTGTATCAATTTAGTATCACATCTTTATAATTTTATTTCAGAACGGTACCAAATCTTTGTTTTGTATCATTTTAGTACCACATCTTTAAAATTTTGTTTCAGAAAAGACAGTTCTTTTCTATCCTATTTTCTATTCTATTAGTATTCGATTATTATTAGTTAGCGATCCCGGCTCAGTGAGAAAGTATTTACAATTTTTACAGTAGAATTTATCGGAGGTGAACCCTGAAGATTCACTTGTCATACCACCGTTTTGATACAAATGACAATTTTAGTACAAAAAATTCATTTTACCCTATTTTGATGCCAACTACACCTAAATTCAAGCTATTCAAGTATAAAAATATTAAAAATTACACATTCATTTATACAGAAAAAGAAAAAAAAAATCCCAATCGAGAATTGCATTGGACTAATATAGTTGGAAGTTAATAGGGATGAATTAAAAAGACCTTGATCAGAGAGCACAACTCCACTAGCATTAACGGCAGCAGCGATATCAACACGCTCCCCAATTAAGAGATACGCGCGGTCCCTCACAACGGACTTCAATAAACACGCAGCATCATACAACGTTTTTCCGCTGCCATCACCAGCATTAAGGACCACAATGCCAACCCACTTAGAAATGGCCTTATCAATCAAATCCAAAGCATCACGGCCACTCAAAACGTCGTCAGGGTCCAGCCGGAGAACAATGTTAGGAACCTTGATTTCAGGGCGCTTGTAGCCGCCCGGAAAAAGCGTTCTCGGATGCTGAATCGACAAATCCTGATCGATTGATTGGGGAAAGGAGTTGTTGGGGAGAGAAAGGATAGGAAAACGATGGGTTCGATGACATGGAGATTTGAAGCGAGGGAGAGGAGCGAAGAAGGGGAGTTCTGGAGATAAGAGAATAGAGGGAGTAGAGGCATGAAGGGAGAGGAAAGGTATCATGATAATAGTGCAGAGAAATGGGTTATCTCTGGAAGTGGGTGTGTGTGTACGGTGGTGGAGCTTTCAGCTTATTCTTATCTTTAGAGGGGGAAGGAGAAGAAAGTAGTGACTGTGAAGCAGCTAAGCTACAGCAACAACAAAGATTCAGCTGACTTAATCCAAGCTTTTTTTTATATAAGCTTTTCCTCATTATTATTATTATTATTAATCTAAATCCACTGTCGCTTACGAAAAATTTAAAAAAGATTTGATGAGAAAAATAATTTTATTGATTCAAATTAGTAATATATTGATAAAAATAAATATAAATCTGTTAAAAATTATAAAGAATAAAACAGTAAAAAAAATTCACTGTATTCAGATTAGTAATATAATAAATCGAATCAAAATTTATAAATTTGATAATACTATAGTCACTATAATACATATGATTTTAATTATATAATATATTGACGACCATAATTTGATTTATTATCTCTGTTTAATCGATTATATTTTATTTGTCTAAATCGTTCACACAAAAACGATACAACAAAACAGCGGAAACAAATCATTGTAAAATTGTAAAAATAATGCTTTAGTTATCTATCAATTTAAGTTTTTATTAAAAATATTACGAAAATTCTTATCTATTTATACGAAATTTACTTAAAATTAATTTTATTATAAACTTATTTAAATATAAATAAAAATAAAGAAATTACATATTAAAATTTTAATGTTTAACTTATAATATGAAAAACAAAAAAAATAATTTTTAATAAAATTAACTTCTAATATCAATTTTAAAAGCTGGCAATTAAAATTTTAACCAAATTAACTGCGAAAAATTTAATAAATTAAATAATCAATTTAATTTTTAATTTATTAAATTAAAAATTGAATATAAATAATCGACAGTAAATAAATTAAATAATAATTCAATTTATCATAACATATATAATAGTGAGGAAACAAGTAAAATAACCATAAAATATTTATTATTTTTATTTTATATATAACTCTAAATAATACGTAAATTAATAATTTGGAAACAGACAAAATAACTGTAAAGTATTTACTATCTCTATTTTATAAATGACTATTAATAATTGACAAATTAATAATTTTGAAAGATAAGTAAAATGACTGTAAGATACTTACTATTTCTATTTTATAAATGACTCTTAATAATAGACAAATTAATAACTTTTATGAATTATAATATTAGAGCAATGTATACATATTTCATATCCAAAGCTGAATAATGGAATTTTAAAGAGATTTTATATCACATACATTTTTGGATATATATTCCATTTGAATTATATTGAATTTGCCAAGTAATCTATATTTATCTAATAAAAATACATAAATATAAATAAAATATTGTAAAATAATATTAAATTTTAGATAAATATGGTCTCTTATATACCATAATATTGTAATATTTTACATAAAACATTAAAATTTAATTTTTTTTAAATTATATACACTTTTTTTATTATTATTTTTACCAAACTTATTTTCATTGATATATATTTTTCAATTTGACTTTTTTTTTTTCTTCTTTATTCTTTCTTAATATGTCACTTTCACCAAAGGAATATCCAAAAAAATCAGCGACAACGTCTTTTTTACCGCAGAACCACCTATACGAAGAGATATCTTTGTGTTAACTTCCTCCATATATTTCCTCACTTATCTGGTATTCTAAAATTCAAACAAAGATCAAGTGATCCAAAATTATAAATAAACATACAAAATTACACGACATCCAAATCAACAAAATCAATCATAATCTCATCATCACATAAGATCGAAATTTCAGATTGCAACCACAGGGATAAAAGGTCAACTGACATAATAAATCTTCATATGATTTCAGTCAGTTGCGTTCTTAGATTGTTGTCATGGAAATGCGCAGATTTTGTTCGATTGTTGCTCGTCTACATCTTTTGTTGGACATTTAGGATTGGGAGATAAATGCAATCCACGACCATCATGCTTACGATCCACAGAGCAAATCAGCTGTTTAACTCTATCAATCTGTTATATCCAGGCCGATCAAATCTAGGTAAAGCATGATTTCTCAACTTTTGTTCCCTTCCTGAGTAATTGAATAAGAATATACTGGTGTATTTTTAAAGTATATCAAACCAAGCTATATTTAAGAGAATCATAATAATATTGAACTAAGATATATTAAGAATATATTAGAAATACATCCGATGTGCATTTTGGTATATTTTGATATAACTTTTTAAATTTAGATATTTTTGTAATATTTTTTGTAATTTTAGTAATTTTAAAAAAAAAATTTAAATAAAAGTAATGTTATAATATTTTAGTATTTTTTTAATATTAAAATAAAATTAACTTATTATAATATTATAACTTTATATTTAATTTAAATTTTAATATAAAACATAATAAAATATTTTATAAAAAATTAATAACGAATTAAATATTTAACAATAACGTAATTATAAACAACAGAAATAGTTTTGTTTTTCCTCTTGTTATAAAAAAGAACAGAAAAAAGACATTGACCAATAGAAGACCGGCGTGTTTCCTATTGAAACAGTTTACCTCTCTTCACTCTCTGCCCTTTCTCCATCACGAGACTACCATCTCACTCTCTTCACTAATTACTGCGGTTTTCAGGGTTTTTTTTGTCTTTCAAGAGAAGCATGGGTAGGAAACCCAAAAGTCTTAAGCTTTCAAAAAAATATCAAAAGGTGAACAGCAAACTGCTTTTTTTTTTTTGAATGATTTATCCGGTAATACATTGTATAATATATGTTTATGCGACTATATTGCTTCGTCGTTTTATATTTTCTGTGTGAGATATCAATATTCATGGCTGGCTCTTCTGTTGTGTATTTTTTTGGGTGCAATGTTTAGTTGTTCATGGTTATGGTTTTGCATGCATGTCGGATTTTATTCACTCTCATTTTTTTAGGGATTATTTTTTATTTTTTTTATCATATATACAATAAACGAAAAGGCATTCACTTTCTAATTAAAGGTTTTTATTTGGGGATGAGAGGGTTTGTACAGGGATAGTCTTGGGTGGAATTCGTTGTCTCTGTGACCACTGTTATTTGTTTCAAGGTTTCAACTTTTTTGCCTTTGTTTTATGGTTGTCAATTTATAATGATTATCGGATTCTGGTTTCACTCTTTCTCTTGTATTTAATTTGGGATAATGGGCTGCCAAGCAATGAGTTCGGCATGTTTTAGTTTATAGAATGATAGATGTATACATAATGCAAAATGCAAGGCATAAGGGATTGGTGTTTTGATCGTTCTAGGATCAAGTTCCTTTTACTTTTATGATAAACATTAATTTGTAAGGGAGTAAGGAAGATTTACCACAGTTGAAGAAAGTGAGACATTGATGGCATTTGTGTTGTGTTGTCTATTCTTTGGCTTTTTGGAATGTACATAAGGAAGGTCTCTGAATGTTTTAGCGCTCTTCTCTTTATGGTTTGTTAGTGTGCTTGTTCTCTGTTTATTTTAAGTTGGTATTCGTTTGTATGTATTATATATATGGCAAATAAATTTTGAAAGATCTCACTAATTATAGAACTTGAAGTTTTAAATTAAGCTATTTTATTCTAACTAAAGCATGAGAGCACAAATCAGTCTGTTGAGGGCATGCAAGTGGAGCTTGAAAGCAAGAATCCTCCTGCAACAAGTGTAGATGCAACAGAACCACAAGAAGCAAATTTTTCTAAAATGTCTTCTCGAAAGCAAGTGAAGGAAACCCCTGCTAAGGTTAGGCGATCCCAGCGCCTTCAAAGTTCTGTTATGACTGCAGAGGACCAGTACATTCAGCGGATTATTGATGAGATAACTGTTAGTGAAAGTGAGAAAGAAGACGAGCCTGCAGATGAAGTGTTGCCGGAGCCTGCTATGAATGGGAAGAACATACTGGAAAAGGTTGACAACATACAAGAAAAAGTTGACTATCTTGTGCAACTTGTGAAGGCACAACAACAGACCATTGATGAATTGAAATCTAGGGTATCAAATTATTTTATATAATTAGCTATCTTCTCCTTCATCTTTGTTTTTGAATAACCTCTCAACATGAAACATTTGTTGAAATTCATACCAGGTGATGGGGAAAACCTTCTTTAGCGATCGTTCGAGTATGGGGGATATCACATATAAAAGCTTGTATGTCGATTCCCAAAAGAAGGTTAAACTTTGTTTATCTAGTACATATTTAACTTTTTATCTTCAGTTCTTATTTGTGGCCAAGAATCGTGTAATTTTATTTATTTTTTTTTATACTTTTTGTAGCTTGAAGCTTTGATGGAGGTAAATAATCAGCTAAATAAGGACTTGGAATTTGCTCGGGGTAAAATGGAAGTGGTAAGTTTTATGCTCTTTGTAATCTAAGAGATTTTCTCTTTCTCTTCCTCTGTTCATAATTTTTGTGGAACTTGTTTTGCAATTGTATTTGTGATAGAAATAATTACTATTGTGGAGGAAAACTTTATGTCCTTAAAATTGTTTGAGGACAGCATTTCTGAATTTTCTTTCACGCATTAACAACTTTTTCCATCTGGTGATGATCAATCATTGTTTGGGTCACCAGAAATCAGTTAGTAACATGGTACATGTGTGATCGATAAAATTTCTGCACTTTTTTATGACCAATACGTTGCACGTGTGGGATCTTGGGCCACATCTTGTGTTTTTCCTGTTAATTGTCGAAAGTGGGGTAGGCAGAGAGGAGTAGGATTCCTACGTCTTAGAATTGGTCCCTCAACTGTTGTCTTTTTCTAGCTATATATTCATGTATAGAAGTTAAAAGATGCTGTTTCCCTGCAATTGCAAAACACATTAATGATATGAAGAACCTTCCTGTTCAATGATTAGAGCTTCATAAGCTTGTCATATTTCGCTGCAAGTTTATAAAATGGTAAAGGTTATGCGCATCCTTTACATAAGGCTTAATTATCAAAAAAATCATGACCTTTTTCACTTTTCACAACCCTAGCACCATCAAAGCATAATTACAAAATAGTATATATCCTTTTCAGTTTTTTTACAATTTTAGCTTCCAGTTACAAAAAAAACCTTCCAATGCCGATGTGGACGCCGGAGTATTTAAAAAAACAATAAAAAAGCTGAATCAGCAAAAAAAAAAAAATGACTCACCCCCCTCCATCTCATCTCTTCCCACCTGTTTCTCTCTCTTTCCCATCTCTTCTCTCACCTCATCTCTCTCTTCCCTCACCCCTTCTCTTTCATCTTCCCACCCGTTTCTCTCTTCCTTCTCCGGTGTGATTTTTCCACCTCCTCTCCGTCAATGCCACCCCTTCCGGTCACTAAGTTTAACCTCTTAAGATTCTTTTGGTCTCTTTTATTTAATTTTGACAAGAAAAACAGTTAGAAGAATCTAGAGAGAGAGAAAGCTAAAGACTTGGTGTTATTTGAGGTTTCAGATCTGCGGAAGCTGAGGATGTTTCAAGCATCTTTGGTTTCTTTTTGGCCTTTGACCAAAATCCACTTGCTTCTTTCTCTTATTCCTCTCTCTTGTTCTTTGTTTTGGGTTTTTTTTTTCTTTTTTCTTTTCTTGCAATTATTTAATGTAGTTAAAAATGATAAGCGCACTCAAAGCGATATACCTTTATATTTCCTTGAAGCGCAAAGAAAGCGCTCGCTTGAATAAAGCAAAGCGCTAAAGTTCTAATATAATTTATTAATAATATAATATAATACAGTAAAAAGTGTAAACCATAAATATTAGCAAACACAATCAAGAACAATTAAAACTTGTGAAAAGTCACTTCACATGAGAAAATGAACTCCATAACATTCAAAAGATAAAAAAGAAAATCTATTAATTATTTAGAAATTTAGTATTTAAAGCTAATTACAGTAAATTAATAGTATATTATAACAGATTTACAGCCCCAACTTTTATCTATTAAAATAAAAACCTTATCTCATCGCCTTTTAAAAGAAGCGCATTTTAATTGTATATGAAGCAATGGATCCATTTTGCGCTTTGCCTAAGCGCACAAGCGTGCGCTTTTGACTACACTACAATTATTCGTTTTGCTTTGTGAGTCTTGGGTCTCAAGCTCTGTTTTTCTTCATATCTCTGTTTTTCAGTCTCAAGCCTTCTGATGACTTTTTTACCAAATATTAAGAGACCAAATATTCTTCTGTTGATGGTTATAGATAAATATAGTGTTTTTGATTAATAAATAGGATTAGGATTAATGTCATAGTTTACCATTTTGGGCGAATGAAACAGCTTATTTTTCCCATGAATCAGTTATCCTTTGATTTTTCCATATTGTAATACACGTATATTAGCAGAATGATTAATTGGGTGCAAATAAGATATCTTGTTGACTTCTTCCTATGTTAATGTTCTTACTTGGAGTAGTACCATGGAAATGTTCTAAGCTAGAGTAGAGACCTTGATGGTGCTTTTAGTTTTTGATGATAGTAGAAAACAGAGAAGCTGAGTGTTACCCACATTTTATGCATGTTTGGCTTGAAGGAAATTGAAGGAAAATGTTGGGTTTTTTTCTTTGCAAGGATTTTTAAAGTTTGTGGTTTTTTTGTAACTTTTTCTAAAGTTCATTACTTTTGTTGTTAGGATTTTAATTGTGATTTGCTAACTCATCTAGGTAATTGGCTGACTCATATTGTTTATTGTTTTTCTATATTTTCTGGCATCCACGTAGGCAATATTAACTTTTTGGAAAAGTTACTATTTGTCTTATGTAATTTGATATAATATATTAGTACTCTCATGAGATTTGAAAAATATACGATTTATCCTCTGTATTTTGACATAATAGTTTTGACATATTGCACTAGTATCCTCCTGCAAATTTGATTTACTACACTAATACCCCCAACAAAAGAGAATATTCCTTTTTACTAGTGTATTGTATTTTTTTTTTAGTATTAGTGTATTATATCAAATTACAGAGAGTAAATCGTATATTTTTCAAACCCCAGTAAGGTACTAGTTTAATATGTTAAATTGAAGGAAGTAAATAGTAATTTTCCCAGACTTTTTTTGTCGCTGGAAGCTAAAATTGTTAAAAAATTGAAAATGATGTATACTATTTTTCTTTGCAAGAATTTTTAAAGTTTGTGGTTTTTTTGTAACTTTTTCTAAAGTTCATTACTTTTGTTGTTAGGATTTTAATTGTGATTTGCTGACTCATCTAGGTAATTGGCTTACTCACATTTTTTTTTTGTTTTTCTATATTTTCTGGCATCCACATAGGCAATATTAACTTTTTGGAAAAGTTACTATTTGTCTCCTGTAGTTTGATATAATACACTAGTATTCTTATGAGATTTGAAAAATATACGATTTACCCTCTGTTGTTTGACATAATACACTAGTATTTTCCTGAAATTTTGACATATTGCACTAGTATCCTCCTACAAATTTGATTTATTACACTAATACCCCCAACAAAAGAAAATATTTTTTTTTACTAGTGTATTGTATTTTTTTCAGTACTAGTGTATTATGTCAAATTACAAAAAGCAAATCGTATGTTTTTCAAACCTCAGTAAGGTACTAGTTTAATATGTTAAATTGGAGGAAGTAAATAGTAATTTTCCCTAACTTTTTTTGTCGCCGAAAGCTAAAATTGTTAAAAAAATGAAAAGGATGTATACTATTTTGTAATTATGCCAAGATTGCTAAAGTTGTGAAAGTGAAAAAAGATGTGTTTTTTTTTTTTTTTTTGTGGTAATTAAGCCTTTACATAATGGTATTTGATTTCCCGGTCGATGAATTTTGTGGCAACAGCCCTTTCAATTTCTTCATTTATCATGTATGTTTGTATTCATATTTCTTGTGTTGTATATTTTAATAGCAAAACCGCTGGTTGCTCTCCTCATTTTAAGCAAGAAAAGTTGACCTATTTTCTTACTTTTATTTTTTAATTCTCTGTAGTATGAGAAGGTAACAAGAGCTATGGAAGCAATGATGGTCAATGCATCATCTAGAGCAATACCGGGCGACTTTATGGCACCAGAAACAATCAAAACTGCTAAAAGAAAGAAGTAAGAAAGTGACAAGGATTGGGTGTGATTTGTTTCTTTCGAAGTTAGAACTAGTTAGGAGTCTGTAGTTAAGGGTCTTCCTATGATGATTATGTGCCCAGACGATATGTAGTTAAGTTAGAACTAGCTGCTGATGTGTAGTTTAGAGTTTTCTATCACGACAATGTGCCTAGCCTGATGGATTTTCGTTGTTTATCTTTTGATGTAAGTAATGATTGTCTTCTTCATTTTCTTTTTCTGTTGAGCTGATTGAGTGAACTTAAAATATATTTTCTTATGCTTCTTGATCAAAATGCATCTGAGACTGATGATGCAATGATTCCGCAACGCACAGGGATGGTAATAATGTACTTATTCTCAAAAAACCTGGTGGAATATTATTACACTTTTTGCGTAGGCTGATGTTCGAAAATTTACATTATCTCCGAATAACTCAAAAGATAAAACTCCACTGACTGCTTTATTATGACAAAACCCGTGGCTTCATACCATTTCTCCAACATTCACTCACTGCTGCTCTTCTGCTCTTCCTGAAAGCACCCATCAAGAGAGGTGGAGAAACCAAAAACATTTGTTCCGGGTGTTTGAACAAATTCTTGGTTATCTGCATAGTCTTCCACTTCGTTTCTGGTGGGTGATGGAGATGGAGAAGAGAAGTCTAAACACATTCCTTGAATGAGTTGTTCATAAGATGCAGATAGATCCAGGGAGGTGAGTTGGTGGTATTCTACAAGCTGGTGAAGGCATTGATTTTCCCTAATCAGATTTGCATTTTCATTTGCTAATCTTGATTTTTCTGCAAGCAGTGCCTCCATTTGAAGCCTCATCTGTCACATTAGTAATGAAATCTCATGTTGATTTCAGGGATGCAGAATTAGCAACGCAAGGAGGAAAAACCCTGAAAAGAAATTTCACCTACCAGGTCATCTTCCTCAGGTCTGATCCCTTTTGAGAATCCATCTCGAAGCCTGTTGTTTTCTTCTTCAAGCAAAGTGCACCTTTCTTGCAAAAAGCATAAATCTGATTTTAATGACTTCAGTTCTCTTGCTAGTGAAGCTGCTTTTGTTGCCATTGAAACTGCAAGCTGCAATTACGATTGACAAAT
The DNA here is from genome assembly GCA_949630135.1 of Balakata baccata. Classification (NCBI taxonomy): domain Eukaryota; kingdom Viridiplantae; phylum Streptophyta; class Magnoliopsida; order Malpighiales; family Euphorbiaceae; genus Balakata; species Balakata baccata. Next base: position 107,652 of record CATIWF010044966.1, read on the forward strand.
TCTTACTAAGTTGAGAACCATTATGGACAAAACAAGTACTATACTAAAACAAAAAAAGGAGAAGAAACTAACATTTTTTGCTTTCTTCAGCTTCGTGTCTTTTGGGCTCTGCTCATTTTCCTTCTGCAAATCATTTCCTTGAGCCACTGAGCTATCAGTTTGATCAAAATTCCTTTTCAGTCCATTATGTTTCCCCTCCTCTGCTTCTTCATTTTGCTGCTTCTCCACTTTCTCTTTTTTGATCTCCGAGTTGCAGAGATTGCTGTGGAATATTTGGCTCAATGTAGGTGGTTCAGCAAGACATTTAGCTCCCTGAAAACAAACAACAATGTTAATATACAAAGTTCACAGAAGATATCTCCAATCCAAAGATGAAAATAATCAATTCGTTGGCTGAAATTTTACCTGAAGAGCATTGTCGAGATTGTTAGAGAGTTGAGACAGCGTGTGGGCAACGGAATCAAACCCTCTTAGCAAAAGCAACGAATCCTCCTTCATTATCTTAGCTCGATCTGATTCTGCTTCGCTCTACACCATCAACAACAAATTAAACTCATATGTTCGATGTCCAATCTAAGAAAACAATCGAAATGGAGAAGAACCAAAAAACTCAGACTCACCAGAAGAGCTGTTGAAGATGGGTCAAGATTGAGCTGATCTTGACCTATTGCACCCTTGCAATGACGATTCTCGAGAAGTGCATCGACCCGGCAACGGAGAGCACTCCAGAAACGCTTATCGGAGGCAGGGCTAAACAGAGGAGAAGAAATCATCAAGCTTGTGCTGCTTGTCCTCTCCTGTAACCAAACACAATTTCAAACAACTTATGACAAAAACCAGAAATTAAACCTTCCAAAAGAAGAAGAAGAAGAAAAAGAAGTTACCTTGTTGAGGTGAAGAGGAGATGGCGAATCCACAAAGGCAGCCATGAGAGAGAGAGAGAGAGAGATAGATACGTAACGGCTAGTTTGAAGGAGAAAAGTATAATGATGAGGGGGAGATTTTAAAAGAGATGGATGAGTTTGGGTAACGTTATAAATTTTAGGGATCTTACAAAAATGGGAAAAAGCAAAAAATAATTACAATAATGTCCATTAAAGTTTTTTTCATAAATACAACTCCTTAAAATTTTTTTCAAAAATGTGAAAATCGTTAAAAATTATTGTTTATCTCAGATATTTGCCTAAAGTTTACCACAAATGAATAAAATTAAATTTACAAAATTTACCCGATATTTATATAATATTTACTAAAAAATAATAAAATTTGAACTTACAAAATATTTACTTAAAGATTTATTAAAATTTACCCAAAAGTTACTCAAAATTTACCCAAAATTTACCATAAATTAATAAAAATTGAATTTATAAAAGATTTTTCAAAAATTTACTTAAAGTTTACTCAAATTATACTCAATATTTATCTAATTTTTACTAAAAAAAACTAATAAAAATTGAATTTACACAAAATTTACTTAAAAATATATCAAGATTTACCCAAAAATTAGTTTACCCAAATTTACCACAAATTAATAAAAATTGAATTTACAAAAGATTTTTCAAAAATTTACTTAAAGTTTATTCAAATTATACTCAATATTTATCTAATGTTTACTAAAAAAACAATAATGAAAGTTGAATTTACACAATGTTTACTTAAAAATTTATCAATATTTACCTAAGAGTTACTTGAGATTTATCCAATATTTACCACAAATTAATCAAAATTGAAGTTACAAAATATTTATCAAAAATTTACTGAAAGTTACTCAAGATATATTCAAGATTTACCCAATATTTATCAATAAATTAATGAAAATTAAAATTACACAAGGTTTATTCAAGAATTACTCAAAATTTACCTAAAATTTATTCGAAATTTACCAAATATTTACTCAATATTTACTAAGGTTTACCCTAAATTTATCCAGTAAATAACTTTAATTAAATTAATTAAATATAACTTTTTTTTTACAATTAAGGTTTGTCCAGAATTTAATTTGATAATTAATTAATTAAATTTAAGTTTATATTTTTTTCTAATTAAGTTAATTAAACAATATTAAAAATAAATAAATACATACATAAAAATAAATATTGGCTTTGTAAGTTAATAAAATTGTTAATTCATATTTAAAATATGAAAACTGATCATTTTATGTCTTAATTAAATGAAAAATATATTAAGTAAACAATAAAATATAGTATTTAAAAAATAAATAAAAATAAAAATACAGAAAATAAGAATGAAAATACTGGTAAAATTAAAAAAAAAAACTTACAATGTTGGGGAAGGAGGGTTTATTTTCATGCTGAAAAAGGATAGGGTCAACAATAGAATGAATAGGAGTAGCTGAAATAGTTGTTTCTACTAAGGATCAGGTACTAGTGAAGGCAAAAGGGTTGAATAGAGTTTTGACCAACTATGAAAAGATTCATAGCACATCACATCTAGTTTAGAACATGGAGCCCTGTTTTGTAAAGAAAGCAGATAAAACTGTTGAAACAAAGTTCATTAAAGATACTGGAGCCAATTCTAGTGCTGGTGTCTAGTAAGGTCAATCTAGTAAAGACTGGCAACCCCTTTCTTCCATGGTAAGAAAAAGCAAGCCTAATTGCTCCAAAGTGGAGATGAGAGAAGTCTTTCTTTTTCCACATAGGTAGAAATTCTGGAAGAATTTCCAGAGAGACGAACTATTGTTCAACCCTATCCAAAAAAGATATTTTGATTAGGTTCGATATTATCAACCAACTTCTTAAATTATCCATTGAAACCTAGGTCCTCAGATCAAGAAAATGGTTTCTTCCTTACACTTCGACACCAAATTTATTCACAATTTCTTTGGTAGCCCATTTTGATGATCTAAAAGTCCAACTCATTTGAAACAGTTGTACTAAAAGTCATACATAGTTCATACTTAAATGTTCTAGCCCATTATGGACCGGATCTGAATTTGTGGGAAAAATGAACATTTTGCAAAATATTGTTTAAATCGGTCTAAACAAACAATCTAACTTATCCAACAGATTCATAGTGCTTATGATCTGAATCTTGAAGATATCGAATCTCTATTTTCTGAATCTGACAAATATATTGTTTTTTTTTTATTTTTGTTGATCGAAATTGGATCATCAAACGGCGGTGCTTTTCAACGCGCCAGGTAGGTGTCGTTTTAGATTTTTTTTTTTTTTTAACAAAATTCAGATTTTTATACTTAAATAATAATTATTTTCAAAAAATAGTTAAAAAATTATTTCAACTTAACACAAGTCCAACATTAACGGTTCTTGCATTGAATTTTTAGGTATTTTGACTTAGATTATGTTTATTGCAAAGTTGAGATCAACTAAGTGTCTATTTGTGATTGATTTTGAAAAAAAAAATACCTTTTTTAAAAAATTTATATTTGCAATTTTGACTTTTGAAATTTTCTATTAGAAAAAAATAGGTTAAATAGATATTTTAGGTAATAAAAAATTTTAAAAAAATTTAATTAAATAAAAAAATTTAAAATTTATTTTTAATACACTTAACAACAATCATAAATACTAGTTAAAAATATATTAACATTCAACAGTAGTTAAATACATTTTAAAAATTAATTTAGTAAATCCAAATATTACATAAATAAATTAATATGAAATTCTTCGTAAAGCAAAATTAGAAAGAAAAAAAAAAAAAAACTCAGCAACTTTATCTTATACCCCAAAAAATAATAATAATAAAAAAAGTGTAAAACTAAGTTCAGTGGTTCTCAACGATCAAGCATAGCTTAGCTCAAAAAACTGTCAATGGCTGTTCTTGCTCCTCCATCTCTCCTCATCTCTTCTCCATCCTCAAAGCTTTCTTCCCCTTCTCGTTTTTCCTCTCCTCTCCTTTCTCTTTCTTCATTTTCTGAGTCCTCTCATCTCTCCTCTTTTATTTCCATCTCTCCAACTTCTCTTATATACCCAAAATTTTCAAGGCGTTTCTCTGTACCCTCTGCCTTCACCGTCGAGGCCAGCGCCGCAGGGAAGAAGAAGGTCCTAATAGTTAACACAAACAGTGGTGGTCATGCTGTTATTGGGTTTTATTTTGCAAAAGAGCTTCTGGGTTCTGGCCATGAGGTCACTATCTTCACTGTTGGTGAAGAGACTTCTGATAAAATGAAGAAACCTCCATTCAGCAGATTCTCAGTAAGCTTTTAGAATTCAATATATCGAGATTGAACAATAATTTAATTTATAGATTTTATTGGAATTTTTATGGGCATTTGATTGTTTTAAATTTGATGAAGGAAATTGTAAGTTTGGGAGGGAAGACGGTGTGGGGAGATTCAGCTGAAGTAGGAAAGGTTGTGGAAGGGGCAACATTTGATGTGGTGTTGGATAACAATGGCAAGGATCTAGATGCTGTTAGGTTTGTTCATTAACCTTTGCATAATTACATGGTTAAACCTAATTTGTTATTCTTAAATCTTGTAATAATAAATTCTAACGGTAATCTTAACACAAAGGCCTGTAGCAGACTGGGCCAAGAGTGCTGGTGCGAAGCAGTTTCTGTTCATCAGCAGTGCTGGAATCTATGTACCAACTGATGAACCTCCTCATGTTGAAGGGGTAATTAGTTAATTAATTAAGACTAAGAATTCAAATAAATTAAATTCTGCCCACTTGAACAAAGTTTGTTTACCATTATAGGATGAAGTTAAAGCTAGTGCGGGTCATGTTGGAGTGGAAAAATACATTGCAGAGAGTTTTACTAGTTGGGCAGTATTCCGGCCGCAATACATGATTGGTACAGGCAACAACAAAGATTGTGAAGAGTGGTTTTTCGATCGTAAGTAGAAAATCTAGCAATTCTACACTGCATCTAATGGTTTTGTTCATATTCTTGACGATGATGATGCTGTGAACAGGGATTGTCCGGAAAAGGCCAGTGCCAATCCCCGGCTCGGGGATGCAACTAACTAATATTGCCCATGTTAGGGACTTATCCTCAATGCTTACTCTAGCTGTTGAGAATCCTGAAGTTGCAAATGGCAACATATTCAATTGTGTAAGCGATCGTGCTGTTACTTTGGATGGTATGGCCAAACTGTGTGCCAAAGCTGCCGGTGTAGACGTTGAAATCGTGCATTACGATCCAAAAGCTGTTGGAATTGATGCAAAGAAAGCATTTCCTTTCCGAAATATGGTAGTAGTTAGCTTGTTGAACTAATTTTATGATGTCAAGTTTCAACTTTTGAGCCAGGACAGGAATCTAGGTGTAGATTAGTTTCTTACGTGCATGTATTTTGCAGCACTTCTATTCAGAACCAAGAGCTGCTAAGGATATCTTGGGATGGCGTGCTACCACAAACCTTCCTGAAGACCTGAAAGAACGATTCGAGGAGTATGTTAAGATAGGGCGAGACAAGAAGCCTATGCAGTTTGAGATAGATGATAAAATACTTGAATCTCTCAAAGTTCCAGCTGCAGTTTAATTTATCGGAATATTCACATGTGAAAACCTGTAATTTTGTGTTCATCTCGCATTTGTCCTGCTTTTATTGAAAATCCCTTGTATTTTCTTCACTTCATTCCACAGGAAATTTGAAGTTAAGACAAATTCTACATTCTAAATGAGAAAGAAAGATGGGAAAAACCAAATGTTCGCAACCATGGTGACCATAGAACTCAAATCACCATAGAAGAAAAATTCAGAGCAAAATCTAGTACCATAATATCTGATTACATCTCCCTGCTCGGCTCATTGCATAGTAACAGAAAAGAGATCATTTCAGAAATGATGACACTGGAATCTTAAGCACAGCTAATGCTGAAAATGTGTTGAATATAAACATTTCTCATCGAAAGACATTTGCTACTGAAATTCATTAAGTGTTTAGCATGCATGTGCTACAAAGGCGGGCCATAACTTCCAGACACTACTAGCCACTAATAAATGAAAGTGACATACTGACTACAGCAATAAAACATTGCCGAACAAATTCTAGGGCTGAACCCAATTCCCAGGTATCTTTTGCACATTCCAACAACTGATGGAAAAGAAGCAATTTTCTTAGATTAACCTACAAAAGATAAATCTATTACACCTGATAAATGCAGCTGGACTATACTTGAATAAAAACAAGCTCTGAATCCACAAAAGACCAAAAAACCAGTAGTCTACAAATAAGTTCCAATTTTGGAAGTACTAAGAAATCAGGCTACTACAGGCGGAAAACCTATTCATCGTTCTTGATTTCAAGCCCCTTGATTCTGGATTCCAATTCATCCTCATTATCTTCATCCTCTTCTTCTGCCTCCTCATCAAGATCTTCACCTTCTGGATCATTCTCATCCAACGGCCCAAGCACACCAGGCAAATTCTTAAGTTTATCCTTCACCTCATCAATCCCTTCATCAGATATGAAATTACCATTGATATTAAGCAACCTAAATCCTGTCTTCAGTGCAACAGCCTGTGCCAAGAGCCTTGCCCCAGCCCTCCTGATTAAATTAGTGCTCAAATCAACTTCATGTAACTGGCCATGGCCCCCCTCTATTGCCTTGGCAATCAAAATAGCACCTTCATCTTTCAGTTCATTCTCAGCAAGGCTTAACTTACTGAGAAATTGCTTTGATGCAATACATGCTGCCAAAGAAGAAGCCCCTTTGGCAGAAATATCATTCCCAGCCATTTCAAGAACTTCAAGTGAATGTGCAGACTCCTTAAGAGCGTTGGCAAGTGCTTCTGCCCCTTCATCCTCCAAGTTTAGATAACTGAGGTAAATCTCAGTAAGATCTGCAAACGCATGTACAGCCTTACTCAGAGCAACTCCAGCTTCCACTCCAAACATGTTGTCACGCAGATCAAGCTTCCGCAAATGGCGACATGTTCCAAGCGCTTCAGCCAGTGCAACACCACCATCTGATCCTATCCTTGTTGAAGAACATCGAAAATTTTCCAGCATGGAAGAATTTTTCACAATTTCTGCAATAGCAATGGCACCTTCATCTCCAGTCATGTTATTGTGAAACTGAAGGACCTTCAGCTTTTCAGTAGAAGGAATCAGCTCACGAACTGCATGTGCAGCTTCCTCTGAGATACCATCATTTATCAGATAAAGCTCCTCCAGATTATTCTGTGATTTAAGAAGTGCACCAAAAGCCCTCACACCCTTTTCCCCCAGGGCATTGTCTGAAAGGTTCAGATACCTCAAGTTACAACCTTCCAGGGCCGAAGAAAATATATTCATGACATCAAGAGCTTCTGACTCGGACCTTCCTGCAACAAAGTCTGATAAGTCTACTTCTGTCAATTGATCCTTTATGGATGACAATATTGGCTTTGCAACACCAGCTGCATCCAAGCCAAAACTTCTATTGCTGAAACAGATCTTAGTATACAGGTTTCCTGGCTCCTTAAGTGGTTTTAAAAGATCCTCAGCCTCCTCTGCACTGATGAATGCCCGTCGACCACCAGATATATCAAATTTATCAGCAACCACAGAAGCTTTCTCAGCTGTTGTTACCTCTCCATCCTCTTTCATTCTAGGACCCCTTTTAAGAACTTCCAGCATGAGCTTACTGGATTTTTCAGCATAAACCCGAACTGCAGAACTTCCATCACCATCTGGCTCCTTCTGGTAATGCTGGTTAGCGGCATCAAATGCCATCTCTTCTATTTGTTTGGCATCCACCTCAGCCTCTTCTTTGCTTAACAGGCCATACTTTCTGGAAATAATGGATGGAGTGATAAGATTCTTGGTCATTCGCTCTACAAGTACTAGCCTTGTACTCTGACTAGGAGGCCACAATTTGACAGAAAGTGTACGGCTATGGAAAGTCTGTGTTGTGGAATCCATGTCAAAGAAACCTGAAAGAAAAATGTCATGACTGTATAATAAATGCATAACAAAAAGAAGAAACATGGAAGCACATATATGTTGATGAAGCAAGCTGAAGGAGTTTTCAAATGCTGAACCACTTTTTTGACTGATCCCTACCAACATGCCTTAAGATGCAATTCCTTAAATATTTTCCCACCATCTGAAAAGTTGTAGCAATTTATGGAAGCATAATGCTATTGAGTTGCCCAAAAAAAATGCATATCAGAAGTTTACAAAGAGTTGAAATCCTGAGTCCTGACTGTATTAACACAGTTGTAATCCAAACATTTAAGTCAGTTACATTGTGGTTGCCTTAACTTTTAGGTGTGAGAACTGGAAGGCAACAAATCTAAGAAAAGGATGAAAGGGAAAAAAAGATATTGAATTAACAGTTCTATTTATTAATGCAGAGAAACGAAGAGTAATTAATCACTCTGCCATAAAAGTAACTTCTATGCTATAAAATGGAAAGATAAGACCGATGTCATATAAGTTAAGCCACCAAGTAAAAAAAAAATAGTGGACCTTCTAATCTTACATAATCCCATTTCTTATCTCAGCAAAACACAATTCATAATTAAAAATTTCAAAATTTTTAATCCCAAAACCATCAGCCAACAACAAAAGCCATTGCCAAAAAATACCGACTAAAATGTGCAAGATCTGAAGTTGAAGAAAATCCAACAAATAATATCAAAGTTCCCGACAAAGCCAAAACCCGATTTTTTAAAATGCTCAGAAAATTCAGTAATTAGTCAGACATGAATTTAAAATCAACAAAAAAAAAAACTGAATAAACTAGCTAGCGGAAGTCCGACTAAAAGGCCAATAAAAAGAAAAAACACAGATCCACAAAAAAAAAACCCCTGTTTAAGCAATTGGATAACAGTGCAAAAATGGGTGAAGGGAAAGACATCTTACTACGCTGATATCAATCTAACAAGCAACAAAAATAAACCCAATTAGTTGATTCATCGAGAGAGAGAAACATGGATAGAAAAGTGAGTACCTGAGTGAGAGAAGGAGAACCCTCTTAAAGTCTTTGAAACCCTAAATGATGTAGACAAGCAAAAAAAAAAAAAAAAGTACAGCAAACCCTAGGAGTATAAATAGAAACTGCCTCCGCTATTATTACCCCCACGAACCAGAGAACGAAAGAGATATGGGAATCAAAGAATTTAAAATTGGAAATGTAACCATAAAATTTGCAAATATCGGAAAAAAGTGAGAAAGATGCGGAAATTGGAGGGAAATGAAAATGATCTTAATGAGAGGGAGCGACTGCTCAGCAATATTGGTAGGTCTTCTGTCGTTCTGCAGCATTAATGACAATACTACCCCCAATTTTCCGCAGCATGTACCAGGCCTCGGCCCACATTTCGGAAAAATTTGGGCCTGGGCCTTCTTCAGAAAAGATGATAGCCCAACTACTCTGTACGATTTCTTGTGGAAAGGACTCTCTTTACTCCATTTATTATATTTCCTTTTTTTATTTTAGACTTCTCTACGTCTTCGCTATAACAAATAACAATTTTATATACTTTTACATTTGAATGGCAATATACAATTCAAAGAGATTAGTAACTAAAAGAAACCTAAAGCTATTTAGTTTATAGAAAGATCAAAGAAATTAAATAACAAAAGTAAAAAATTGAGAAAAAAAACGGTGAAGTCGTATTAATATATATATATATATATATATATGTTACTTAAATTATTAAATGTATATAAAAAATATATACAAGTTATATAGTATTTATATTTTATGTATATATAATATTATATCATAATACAATATTGTGTGTGTATAATGTATATATACATATCTTGTATGTATATATAATGTATCACATACTCTAATTTGAATTTTATTGTACATTTAAAAATTATGAATAAAATATAAACACTATAAAAATATGTTGAATATATTTTTTTAATAAAATTTATTAACAAGTGATCATAGTAAACATAATTATAGTATTCTTATGTGAAAATAAGTGATCAATAAATAATTTTTTGGGTATAAACACAATCTGCAATTTTTTAATTAGGAAAATTGTTTTTATCTGTCTCAAATCAAAAATAAACTATATATGAAATTATCAGAAATCTGATATTCAAAATGAGTTTAAAGGAAGGTATATAGAAGAAAAAAATTGGGAGAGAGATTGACATTAAAAAGGAGTCTTCATAGTTGAAATTTTGAAATTGTTGGTGCTGGCAGTTTAATCTGGGGGACGTCGGATTGGAATTGAAATTTGATGAAATATTATTATTTCCAAGTTCTAGTTAAAAATTGCTAATTTTTCTATAAATTTATTATTTAATAGCTTTAAATATATTATATTAATAATTGTACATTCATTATTTAATAATTATTGATACAATATTTTATTGTTGTAAATTCCTAATTTGTTTTCTTGAATTAGTTTTATCTTTTCTTATATGTTTGATTATTTGTTTACCAAGTTTGTATTCATTTTTTAATATTGTAGATACATTATTTTATAACTGTATATTTATCATTTGTTTTGTAAATTTTTTCCATTTTTTCTCATGTGTTTGATTATTTACTTACTAAGTTCATATTCATTATTTCATAAGTGTAGATACATTATTTTATAATTGTAGATTTATTATTTATTTTTATTAATTTCTTTCATCTTTTCATTTATGTTTGATTATTTGTTTAATAGATTTATATTCATTATTTAATAATTGTAAATACGTTACTTTATAATTGTAGATACATTATTTTATAACCATAAATACATTATTTTATAATTGTATATATTTTCATAAATTTCTTTTATTTTTTCATATATATTTGATTATTATAAATTACATTCTCAATTAAAATATGTTCATTATTTACTTACTAGGTTCGTATTCATTATTTTATAAGTGTAGATATATTATTTTATAACTGTAAATTCATTATTTTTTTTTATTAATTTCTTTCATCTTTTCATCTATGTTTGATTATTTGTTTAACAGATTCGTATTCATTATTTAATAATTGTAAATACATTACTTTATAACCATAAATACATTATTTTATAATTGTATATATTTTCACGAATTTCTTTCATTTTTTTTATCTATATTTAATTATTACCTTAATTCTTACAAATTACATTGTCAACTAAAATATGTTCATTCATTTGCAATCGAACAACTACAGAAAAATAAATCGAACAATAGAAATAAAATAAATAAGAAAATATTGATTAAAAAAAATAAAAAGATGGGCTTGTTAAGAGCAACAATCAAAATAAGTAAAAAAATAATAGAAAAAACTCTTGAAATAAAGAAAAAACTATCGTTAAATTCAAAAAACTTACATTATTAAAATAATATATTTACTGTTATTAAATAATATATCAAAAAAATCTAGCACATGTGAGCTCACTTGAAACTCCTAAAATTGTACACTCATATGCATAATATAATTTGCCTTATTAAATCCTAAAATATTAATTTATAACAATTCAATCCTTAATTTCGATAAAAATAAGGAATATAATATAAATTAAATTAAATAGAAAACAAATAAGGGAGTAGATTTGTCTACTTAGTCCATACACTCATATTTAATTAACTGATTTTTTTAATTTTTTATAAATATATTTTTTAAAAAAATATTTATTTACCTATTTTTACCTAAAAAGCAATTTTCAAACTAAAACAAGTACAATTTTTTTTAAAAAAAAAAGTGCTTTTTTTCTAAGATAATGCCAATACCCTAAATGTGTGATGAGATGATAGTGACAAATTATTATTAAGCATCCCATCATTTGCATTGAGGATTAAATCAAATTAGGGGAAAATGTGAGTAAAATTGATAGATGCTTTGATGAAAATGAAATGCTAATCTTTGTCAAACAAAAATAAATAAATGCTAATAATATTTTACATTTATGATGTATTCTTTTAATTATTAAGAAAAATAGTAGTGCAATCCAATCGAGGAAAATTGAATATTGATGAGTTTGAGTTTAATTCGTTTAAATTTATCAAAAATTCAAGTTTAACTTGTTTCAAAATTATTAAACTTGCAAGCTATTCAAATTCGGTTCATAATAACTCTTTTATTATGCTTAATAAGTTTAATTCGAGTTGAGCTTGATAACAATGATACTACAAGCTCGAATTCAAATTTGAGTTCGATTATAAAACATAAATATATTAGTATGTTAATAAAATAATAAATAAATTTTAAAAGAGCAAATATATTTATAACCTAATAATGAAATAAATACCATTAAATTTAAGTTCCTATTTGAGCTTGAATTTGGCTAATTAAAATTAGTATACAATTTAGAACTTGGATTTTTCCAAATCAAAATCCCATTAGTTCGGGAACTACATGGTTCACAGGCCTAATGAAAAATAGCACAGTCACAAATAGAAACAATGATGGCAGTGAAATTTTTGGATTTTGATTAATAAAATGATTTTATTACACTTGGGTGTACCGTAAAATTACTCTAATAATAATAATCAATAATAATCAGGTGAGAATGAGATTCTAACTTCCAATGATTTGACATATCGATGCACTGGGACGGTGGCCTATCTTGCGCGGTGATTTAATAAATCAAATCTTCTAAAATTTTATAAATTCTAATTAGATTCCTTAAATCTAGTACTTTCTCTGTTTCTTTTTTGTACTTAAAAAAAAAACCTTATAAATACCATTAAAAAGCCTATCATATTCTAGTTATACAATAAAAAGTAGTGATTTTCTTGAACTCGTTATAAAAACTTATTACTTTAAATAATTTTATTATAATTAAAAAGTCATTAATTAGTTTTAAATTTAAAAAAAATAAATTATATATGTAGTTATTTAATTTATATTTGCAATAAATAACTTTAAAATTTTATATAATATTAATATAAAAATGATACATAAATAGAATTTTAAATTTTTTGAATGTGGATAATTTTCCACATTATCTCTCTAATCCATATCAAAGTTTTTTTTGCCGGTTTAGATCGTTTTTTTTTTAAAAAAAAAGGAAGCTGCATAAAAATTATAAAGCCAAAAAAAAATATTATAGATACAGTTTACATAATGATACACTAAATACAATAAACATTTGAAATTACAAATATTCATCTAGTCGATTAAAATTAAAAATTAATAAACAATCTAGATGAAGGGTGTTTTAGATTTGGCAATAGAACGGGACGGGGCGAGGACGGAAATAATGATCCCATCACCACCATAATGGAAAATCTCCATTTCCGTCCCCACCATAATAATGAAGATAAATTTATTCCTATTTCCACATAATTTTTATTCCTATTGAATATTTTTAAGAAATTAGAAAATAATAAATAATAATATTTTAATACCATAATTTTACATAATAGAATAACTAATTTGACATGCATGAAATATAATAATAGTTTGACAAAATTACTGTCATATAAATTTAAAAGTCCACAAATTAAAATAAATATAAGCATCCATATATAATATAAAAATTTTATGCATTTTGAGAAAAATAAATAATCCATAAATCGAATTAATATGACTATAGTATTTATGTTAATTATAAATTATATAAATACATAATTTTTTAAATAAATCATTTATATATATTATTAACATAATTTAGATTAATATATAAATTTAATATAATACTATTTTAGATAATATATATATATATATAAATTATAATTATTGGATCCCATAAGGTCGGGATGAGCATCCATCTTCATCCTGCTCGACGGAAAAGAAATCTCTCCCATCTCCGTCTTCATCATAAAATAAATCGGAGAATCTCCGTGGCAAATTCTCACAGAAATTGGAAATTCTTTGCTCCCTTGCTAAGCTTAGTGTATATACAGTCGGACCCAAATATTATATATAAATAAAAATTAAAAACAAGAGTGGGACCCTATAATATACAAGAGAGGGAGAAGGCAAGAATCCAAGAAAAGCTTTCCTCCACACCCACACTCACTTAACGATGGTGATTTAGCAGTGCACAATTGAAAAGCCATACCGACACTCACTCTTCCATCTAAAGTTTTATAAAACAAACTTCCCATTATTCCATTTGATGATATGAAGAAAGACTCAGAAACCACTCTCTCTCTCTCTCTCTCACTTCATTCTTGATTATACTATAATTATATAAACATATACAATAGAAAAGCAAGCTCTGTCTCTCTCTCTCTCTCTCTCTCCTTGAGCTTAAGCTAATGTAGACAGGAAAAGAGGCGTGACAGAGGGAAGAGGGAATCTTAATCTCTATTTACACACGATTCACCGCCCCTTTCTCTCTGTGCACACTGTATCTTCTTCGTCCTTGCTGCTTTTTTAGCAACCAAGACCCATTGGACCAGAATCCTTCAACAGTTATGTAAGTTTGTTTATGTCCCCTTCTCTGTCTCTCTCTCTCTCTTGTAATATTGTTTTGTTTTCTTTTTCTCCCTTTCCATGGTATTTGAATTGGGTTTCCTGTTTACTGAATTGGGTTTTGGTCAATATTGTTTCTTTCCTGTTCTCTGGCTCGATTTGATTCGGCGAATTGTCCATTTATGTTCATGGGTCAATTTGATTAACTACTTTTATCATTATTGTCATTTTGTCAGATCTTTGCTTCTTCATATAAGGGAGTGAAGGAACAAAGACTAGTTTAGCTAGAAAAATACATCTAATCAATTTCCCGGTGTAGAGATTTATTTTTGCCTCTCAATGAAATGCTATCGACTGACGGTTGCTTTTAATCTAGACTCTATTGAATCAATTTTCTGAGTTTTTAATTGTCTTCACAGTTAGAATCAATTGAAATTGTATCCTCTATCCAACTGCACTAATATGTTTATCTCCAATCATCATACCCTTCTATCTTCTTTAGGGTTTTAAGATTTTCCTATTGATTGTTGCATGTCTGGATACATTTTGCATCACTAGTTTCGGGCACTTATTGTTCTTGAAGTACAACGTATTTGGTATATTCTAATGTTATTGAGCCTATATGTGCTAACTTAACGCAGTGCACTTTAGTTATGGGGACACTGTCACTTGATACTGAGAATGTAGACTCAGATTTATACCTAAATCTGGGGCTCAGAGGTTTGGCCAAAGAAGCTTTGGGAACTCCGCGGGTTTTAACCCTTCTTTCTTCACTTCTTGAAAGATCTGTTCAGAAAAATGAGATGATGCTGGAGAAAACACAGATCAAAGATGCAATTACAGTGTTTCATGGTTTAAGAGCACCAACTGTTAGTATTCAGCGGTATATTGAACGTATCTTTAAGTACTCCGCTTGCAGCCCATCCTGTTTTGTTGTGGCGCACATTTATGTGGATAGATTTATGAAGAGCACAGATATTCCTCTAACATATCTCAATGTTCACCGACTCCTAATAACAAGTGTATTGGTAGCTGCAAAGTTCATGGATGATGCGTAAGTGCTGATAGACAAATTTTGATTTATATTTATGCGGGTAAATTTTCTGCTGATTGAGTTAACTCTGTCTGATAAAAGTAAGCAAATAAGCATGGTATTAGTTTGTTTTCAAAAACTTCATGCTTTAAGAAGTCTCACCTATGAAGATTTTATGGTGGATGTTCCTTAGACTGGATAATGACAAACAGAAGTTTGATGTCTTTGTTTTTCTTTTGTGGCCTGATAGAAAATCCATTATTCAAATCAGCAAATAATTAGCTGCATCCAATTTGACTGAATAGATCTTTGTGGTTTTCCAGATTCTTCAATAATGCATACTATGCCAAAGTGGGAGGTATAAGCACTGACGAGTTGAACAGATTGGAAATGAAGTTTTTGTTTAGTATAGATTTCAAACTTCATGTTAATGTCAACACATTTGGAAGATACTGTTCTGAGTTGGAGAAAGAAGCTGCTGAAGGTCTTCTTCAGATTGAAAGATCAATCCAAGCCTGCAGAATTAAAGAAAGTTGGTCAAACAAAGACGATTCGACCACTTGTGCTCCTGCGATTGCGAGATGAAAATTTGAAATCATCTCACTGTACCATTGTAATATCTTACATTCATTAGAATACAGCTGAGTTGGAATTTTTTTGAAAATATGTAAGCAAAGTTCAGAATATCACAGTTGTTAATTTGCACAATCTAGGATGTGGCAACAGTCAAGTGATGTATAAAAGCTTGAGAACTTTGGCAAGCCCTTTATACAAATTGCTACAACTTCATTCCACGACATTCTACAACTCAGTAATAGGTGGTGGTGAGCCAGTGTAGTACCAGCTCATGGAGCAAAACTTCGAATTATACGTACATCTTCTATGCTCGCATACCAAGATCAATCTTTATCTAGCCGTGCCTATGCATTGCTCACTTGGCACTCTCACATGATCAGGGTTATCGACGTAACCTTTAGAAATTCTGTCATTCAATTCATAGCTACCAATAAGGCTACCTGGGGGGCCTCTCCAGCGCCGCCCAACCAAACTTTCCTTTTCGAAAATCAGACAAGAAGCGGAATGCAGCTTGATGGGTGTTCCCATGAACAACTGTGCTGCAAGCTTCTGAATAAATCTACATCAACACCGATGATGTCGATAAGGATTTTGGTGACAGGGAATATTAATTATGTAACTAGAGTTTGATTAACAGCTGCTAAAATCTGAGCAAATGGAATGCTAAGTTACGGATTCATTTATTTCAGGTAACTCTACTCATTGACCGGTTAGTCGAATTCAAAATAGCTTTTGTCTGCTTTGCGCCCAGACAAAAGGCTGGAGACTTAGCTTTTGAAAACTTTAGGAATCAATTCTCAGTTAGCCCATATTTTGGGGTGGCAAATGGGTGGGTATGGGTTGGATATAAACGGATTGAGTTCTTTATAACTCCCTAATCCATTTATGACCCATTTAATTTATTATATGGGTACTCATATCCATTTAATATATATAAGAGAAAAGGAAGTAGATAACCATAGTAAATAGTGAAATAACAAAAAAGTGAGGCCTTACAACATATTTATGTGGATGGCCACTGAAAATTACAAAAATCCAAGAATAGCAAGAGGTGCGATTGCATGAATCAAGGAACCAGTAGAAAAAAACGGTTTCCTGATGTGGACATATTTAGTTTCCAAGAATAACGGTTACCATAACCGGTTGTGTTTAAATTGAAATTAACTACCAACACTTATCTGATACAACATCCCAAACCTAAAAATTTCTCCCATGGATCAGCCGCAGATCTGTATTTTAACATTATGCATTTGCAAAATATATAAACACTAAACAAGACTGTAGATATTCAAAAATGGTGACTAACATGAGAGAATCAATTTAAAATGTTGTTTCAAAATCTATCGGTACGTATCTCCTTCGCATACTTTGGGTATTGTCATGCTTACGCTGAAAAAAGAAATTGTTGGCTTCTTTCCAAAACAAATCTAAATAAGAACCAAAATACAACATTGTTTATGATAAAAAATTGCATTTGATAAATGTACTTTACATATAATCAACAATACACATATGTTGATATGTTTTCAATAAATTTGCAGATAGAGTATAAAAAAACAATTATTGATGTTTAACATATTCATAACTCACAATTTTATGCATATTCATTAATATATTTGGTTGCCCAGAAAACTTATATGTTCAATATATGTCATATGTTTGGTGTTTCAAAATATTAAATTAAAAAAAAAAACAAACCAAAAATTTTGGAATATCAAGATTATTTGCAAATATTTTCAATATGCTGACATGGATAACATACTGGTATTCGTCCAGTCTGGAGGATATTGGGAAACAAGTGTATCATATGTCAATTACAAAGTAAATGGTGTAGTGGTTCCTGAAAATTGAAGCTACTTACAACTTGTGAAAGCTATCAAAACTGATATGGGATTCAAAAACGATGCATTTGACATACAAATCATATACCTAGAAAAAGAAGACTATCCACACATTCCTATAAAAAATGATAGTAGCATGCATTTCTATTTCGAATTGAAGAAAAAGAAAATGGATGTGACAAAATATCCCTTTTGCATAACTACTATAAATAATGAAATTGTTGAGACTTCAAATCCAAATATTTCCTCTGCATTGGCAACTAGGAAAATGCTAGAATCATCAGAGTTTTTCAATAATATACAAAATATTGCAAATGAAAATGGGATCAACAATTTCATTGGCTATAGAGACCATGTTAAGTGACATGACAGCAATGCAAACTTCACAATCTCAGCAAGAAAAGGAGACAACAAGGATGATAGAAAATAAATTTGTGAAAGAAATTCATGAAGGGCAAGTATACAAAGATAAAAGCA
Organism: Balakata baccata; assembly: GCA_949630135.1. Lineage (NCBI taxonomy): Eukaryota > Viridiplantae > Streptophyta > Magnoliopsida > Malpighiales > Euphorbiaceae > Balakata > Balakata baccata. The sequence goes on from CATIWF010044966.1 coordinate 125,810, forward strand.
TTATATAGTATGCATTGAGTTTTTATGCCATATCTCATCACTTTCAATATAAAGTAGATAGATCATCAACAAGTCAATACTACATCAGCTATTTAGATGAAACATGCAAGTGGAAGTTAAATGCGTCAAAAGTAGGATGTTCAAAATTAGAAAATTAGACAATGATCACACATGCTTATTGGATATGAGAATAAATGAATAAAGACAAGCAACATCAAAAGTGATTCCATAATGCATTAAAACAAAGTATGTAAATGTGAAGACCATTTACACACCTGCAGATATAGTTAGAGATATGAAGCATGAATATGGAATTAATATTTCTTAAGAAAAAGCTTGGAGATCATAAAAGGATGCAATAGATAGTGTAAGAGGAAAAGCTAAAGATTCTTATCAAAAAATACCAAGCTACTTGTATATGATTGTAAAGACAAATCTTGGTTCTATAGTGAATATTAAGACAGCTGAAAATGATTGTTTCATGTATCTCTTTATGGCATTAAATGGGTCAATCAAAGGCTGGCAATACTGCAAACCAGTAATGATTGTTGACAGGACATTCTTAAAAGCAACATATATGGGGACTATGCTATTAGCAAGCACGCAAGATGGAGATGGTAAAATATTTCCACTAGCATTTGCGATAGTTGATTCAGAAAATGATGCATTTTGGGAATGGTTTTTCACTCATATACAAAAAGCATTTGGAATGAGAGAAAGTTTATACTTTGTCTCTAACAGACATGAAAGCATTGACAAAGCAATTGCAAAGGTACGTTATGACAACCCTGCAACAATAAACACATTTGAAATTATATTAACATATTTTGAAATAATATGTTGATTTTATATAAGTTATATGTCTAGTATATGTACATTAATGACACATTGTTGATTGTATAAACACATGAAAATAACAGTGATTTACACCGATTGATTAGTATACCCGTATTATATGTGAGTTATATGAAAAGTATAACAACTTGTGTTACTTGTAAATTAATTGAAAAAAAGTAGATTTATTTATATATGTTTCATATATATGAGTTATATGTGCACAAATACTGTGCAACAAACAATGCATTCTAATATTTATTTCGTGTTAGTAAAACATGTAGATTTATCCAAAAGCAACACATAAAGTGTGTATGTATCACTTACTGAATAATCTCAAGTCAAGATTAAAAAAATGTACAAAAAATAAGAAACTCATTCATAGGGGCAGCTGAAGCGTACATATGGGATCAATTCAAAAACTACATGGATGATCTTCACAAAATTGATTCAAGAATCGAAAAGTATCTATAAGATATTGGATACGAGAGGTGGTCTCATCGACATTCAAAGACTAAGAGATATTTCACAATGACTTTGAATATAGCAATCTTTTAACGCTACAAAGAAGATTGTAAGAGAGCTTCCCGTTGCACCACTACTAAAGTTTGAGAACCATGATACAAGAGTGGACTTGCACAAATAGAGACACGGCAAGATGGACAATCACAAAGCTTTCCAAATTAGCCGAGGACATCTTAGGTAGTAACTACATAGACTCTGAAATTCACAGTATATTTAATACTCATGCATATTCTAAATTCCATTTGAAAATGTATATGAATGTTATATGTTGATTATATATTTGTTATATGATAATGAACACATGGTTTCTTTGTTTTACAAAATTATTTAATACTTAGGTTAGAAAAGCAAATGATCACACGTTCAATGTCCTAGAGGGGAATAACATTAATATAGTGGACATGAAACAGTCAATATATACGTGCAACAAATTTCAAATGGACGAGTTACCATACGAGCATGCATATGCAATTATAAGGTCTCTCTACCAAGATGTATATCAATTTTGCTTGCCCTACTACATAAAAGACACTTTATTGGCCACATACAATGCATATATATATCCAATGGAAGATGAAATAGCATGGAAAATATCAAGTAATGTCACAAAAATGATAGTACTTCCATCAAAGGGGAAAATAAAACACGAAGACTAAAGAAAAGAAGATTTAAACAAGTATGGGAGAAACTCATCCAAAACAAATGTGGACGTTGTGGATAGGGAGGACACAATGCCAAAACATGTCGGAATCACTATATGAGACATCAACGGCAACAAAAAACATTATTGAGTATTGTAATTGACACATGCATTTTGATAAAAAGGTTCGACTTCTCTTTCATTACAATGTAAATTAGCTGAGGACATCCTAGTTGGTAACTATATAGAGTCTCTAAAATTCACAGTATGTTTAATACTCATGCAAAATCTAAATTATGTTTGAAAAGGTATATGAATGTTATGTGTTGATTATATATTTGTTATATGATAATGCACACATGTTTTTCTTGTTTTTCAATTATTTAATACTCAGATTAAGTAAAATGATCACGCGTTTAGAGTCCTGGAAGGGAATAACAGTTATAAAGGCCAAGAAATAAATGTGTATATTTAAAATAAATCATCAATTACATTAACAAATAAATGCAAAATTACGTATCCTATGGACAAACTGTAACAAATTTATCAGAACAAGTTGTTATTCAATATTCATATAACAAAACACCAATCTCATGTGAAAATGTATTAGAAAGCAATAAATACCTCATTGTATTATTGTACTACAAAATCCAAATATATAAAACATTCCTAACAGTTAAATTTAAAAATAAATTGATCTGATAAACTAAACATAACATCGATAAGCAAAAGTCCATAATATCCGCCCTCCTAGGATATTTGGAATCACTAACAATACTTTCATCAATCTTTTTCCATGCATACTTGTACATCATTACAACGTATCACTTCCGTAAATTTTCAATGCTGAAAGTTCAAGATGATAGGTCCTTGGAATCAAGATAATACTCAGCAATGGCTAGTACATACACACCACAATCACTACATCAACAATACAAAATTAATGTCAACAGAAAAATTATGAAAATATAAAATAACAAGTAAAGGTAAGTTAATCTACACCTTAGAAAATATGTTAAAAATTTCATTGAACTGCTTATCCTGTTTGCTTTCCCTTAGTCAATTAGGGAAAGGAATTAGTGGTTTGTAGGGTTCTTTTGCCTTATGGAGTTCAGGTCCCGAGAACGCCTCATTTTTCCATTCCTTTTCAACTGATGCGCTTTCTCGGTGATTTGTTTTCCCTTCCTCTGACTCTAATGGCTTTTCTTTATTACTTTCACTATTATCTTTACCTATACACGAGAGATTATCCAAATTAGCATCTATATCAACCTTGTTATCATATACCTTACCAGTTCGTAAGACTATGATTGATTTGGCTTGCTCAGGTTGACTTGGAAGTTTTCCTTTTCTATTTTCTTGCACTGCTTCATCTATTTGCTCCATTTGAATTTCCAACCTCTTCAAGGATGCCTCAATAGAATCTACCTTTTTATCGATTTTTTCACTTTTATCCTGCGAAGCAACAATGAAGCTTTGAAGTGTTTCTTCTAATGACGGCTTCCTTGGTGCATTTGAAAGTACAAGCTGGTTGTGAGTATGGTATTGGGGTTGAATCCGTTGATGAATTTGATCTGAATGCTGATACGGAGAAGGGTTAGAGTTCCTATACATCTGAGGTTGTTATTGTTCATTATTTCTCCAAGAGGAATTTGGATGGTTCCTACAGCCCGGGTTATACGTGTTAGTGAACGGATTATTTTGCTGCCTAGGCTAAAAAGAGTTCATTGCATTGGCTTACTCCATATCATTTCCTGCATAAGAATCAAAGGCAGAGCAAGCATTAGCCCCATGTCTATAATTATTGCAATTACTACATACCTCATTTGTAGGTGCGTTCTTATTGTTTGCTAGCATTCTGATTTGCTTAGTTAGCTCAGCTATCTGAGAAGTCAATTCGGTTCCACTTGAAACTTCGTTCACTACAGCTCTTCTCCCTCTTACACTCTTTTGCTGGAAATTGGCTCCCAACATTTCATAAATATCAAATACTTCATCAGCCGTCTTTTCCCACATTGCGCCCCCAGCAGCATTATCTACCATGCACTGATACTGTTGGGTCAAACCATCATAAAAAGCCTGATTCGTTACTAGAAGTGAATATCAATGGTGAAGACACTGAAGTAGTAACATTTTGAACCTGTCCCAAGCATCATGGAAAGTCTCTAAATCCTTTTGGTAAAAGTTTTGGATCTCGGCTCTCAATTCCTTTGTCTTCTGATGAGAATAAAATTTTTCCATGAACTTATGATACACTTCCTCCCAATATTGCAAAGAATTGGGTGGTAAAGTCATTAACCATGCCTTGGCCCTATTCTTCAGTGTGTAAGGAAAATATTTTATTCGTAATTGTTCTTCCTCTAAACTATTCAGAGGAAACGTGTTGACAGTGACATAGAACTCTCTTATGAATGTCAGAGGATCCTCGTTGGGTAGCCCATAAAATGACGGGAGCACATTAAGATGAATGCTCTTCAACTCATAGTTTCTAGCACCTTCTCCGAGAACTATGCAAGAAGTGGTGTTGCCTATAATCGGCCTAGCATAATCTTTTATGGCCAGTTGCCTTCGTGCAGCTGCTACTCCTCTAAGTGGATCCTGGTTTTGAGGTAGATCTTCCATTACTTAGTCGATTTGATCAACCTCTTCCTCAATAATCAACTTAGGATTTCTTGGTAAGTCTCCCTTCTTCTCAAAAGATTGTTCTAAGGATCTCTGAACTCTAGGTCTAAGCTTGTATGTTCTCTGAGTGAATGAATCTGCTGACTTTGTTTTCTTACTTATACCTAACATAAAAATTAAGTTAGAAATATACTAACTAAATGAAAAACAAAAACAAAACAACACGAAAATGTAACACAATAAAATAATGAAAATAACAAAACTATATGGCAACCAAAACTAATTAAGAATATAATTAACAATTCCCCGACAACGGCGCCAAAAACTTGATGTCAACTCAAGGTTTAACCCACAAGTGTACGAGCCAATCGTAGAATGGCAAGTGTCCTCCCGGAGTCAATCTCACAAGGAATCATTAGTTTAAAGTCCTAATTACTTTAATTTCCAATGAACACAAAATGCAACTTAAACACTCTAATCCGTTTGATTTGATTTTGATTAAAAACTAAATTAATTAAATAATAAATTAAATTAAAAAGTAATTAAAGAATAAAATTAATGGACAAAGTGGGCACCCGGTTTGCTAACCCAATTTCGCATTCTCTCCTGAGCATTAAATTTATAGAATTAATATTTTATGGCGATCACCTTAATGAATTAACTAATGTTCAATCCAATTTTTAAGTTAGATTAAAGATGATGTGTCTAATAATCAAATCCTAACATATTCATTCCTAATTCAATCATTGTTGGCCAATCAATCATTAAACTATAAATTAATTAAGTACAATTAAATTGAAATGGAAATAATAAATACATTCAACAAAATAATGGGAGTTTATTACAAAATTGGGATTGCTAACCAAGCTCCCAAAAAGAATTTAGCCTAACATGAATACTAAACAAATCAATGCAATACTCATAGTCAACACAAATATTGCAGCAGCAATTGAGAAGAAGAGAAAAGTTATGATACTCCCTTAAATCTTCAAATTTGGAAATTGGAGGTTGGTGATCTCCAATCCTTTAAGCCTGAGTCTAAATAATCCTCAAGAACACAAATAGTTCCTTCCTCTAACAACGGATCTGCTGGAGAATAAGATTGCTCACCAGGAAGTCTTTTGTGTGTGTAGAAATTTCAAGGAAAGGATGAAGAATTTCGAAATCCTAGAATGCGTCTCCCCTAAATCTAAGAGAAAAAGATGAAATAAATGACTAAACTTTTGTTCTCCACTCCGTCCCTTTCCCAAGATGTGTTATTTTCCTTTTATAAGAGTGAAAAACCCTAAAGGAGTTGATAAAAATCGGGTTTGATATCTATCCACATGATCTGCACTATCCAGCGTCGTGTGCACACGATGGGCATCGTGCCCGCGACAGATTGCTATTAACTTTGCTGCTGACTTTTCCTACACAGGCATCACTTGCACGCGATTGGCATCACGTCCGCGACAGATTACCCACTGCCTTCATCTTGTCACGACCAAGCGATGGTCGTCACGAAGTCGCGGTGAACTTTTCTTCACACATCATTTCTCCTTGCTTCCTCAATACCTCTAATGGACTCCATTGTTACCAAAACACTTCCACAACTCAAATCAAACATCAAAACATGTCCTTCATGCTCCTTTCCACCACCTAAAACCTAAAATCATGAAAAACACAATTAGATATCAAATTTATCCATAAATCACATAAAAACAAGAACACTAAACAACTAAAAACATATATAAAATTATGACAAATATGAACACATCACATGCCAACAGCAATAATTAACACCATCGATACAAGCTTCTTAGATGCTTATGCAACTCTTTATATCATGAGTTATCAAGTGGGGAAACTTACCTTTATTAGACATCCCTTTCAGGCACCTTACGTGCCTTCAATAAATTTGTGCATCTACCATTCATCAATATTGATGTTGAACCTAACTTACAACTAATGAAGCTAATAGAAATACAATCATTTTTATATATTTATCATTACTAATTTTCATTGACCACATAGTAAATCTATGTTTTGTAAATTCTTTATTTTGTTTTATATACTTTATTAATGATAACTCTTATACCTAGAATATTAGGTCATAGCCTGTCTTTTATAAATATTGTACATATTGTTCAAGTTTCCACAAGCCATTATTTATGAAAACTCTCATATAGACATATTCACAATTACTCTTTCTTTCTTAATCGTAATCAATATCAATCATTTCTCACTAAAGTTGTTTAACATGTCATTCAATCTTTAGATAACCTAGTTCATTACCAACTAGTCATTTAATTATTCATTCTAGGTTTTAAGTGCATTTAGCATGCCAAAATTTTAATCAACTTTAACTTTAATTTTCTCCTTCATGTATCATTCATATCCTGCAGACATGTTTAGCTGATTACATATTTCAATTTCTCTCTGAGAACCAATTATCTCTAATTAACACATCAATTATCCCCTTTCTATACTATTAAACATTTTATCATTTCATTTTAGCAAATTTAAATATATATGTGTACTTACCTCCTATAGAGCCAACTCATAATCCAAGCTTTAAGCTTGCTTAGCCTCCTTGGTGGTTAATTCCACATTCCAAAGGTATCTCCTATACATAATTACAACTATTTCTCATTAATTCCTAATATATGTCAACATCTATAGCCACATATTGCCATACACACTAAACCCTAACTCAAAAATCCTTAAGCTAGGTTATTTCTTACTTAAATCCATCAATTAACATATCATTCAACTCAAACTAGGCTTAAGAAGAGTTTTTTCCCAAAGAACATTCAAGATTCATATCAAACATATCCATCTACAATTGGGTTCCTTCCTATTTCGGGTAAATTACCTCAATCAACTATAAACTTCTTAAAGGAAGAGGGGAATCATGAAATCTTATCCAAAGAAGGAAGAAAATAAGGTTGATTTGGTGGGAGACCCGAGTTCCCTCAAGTTCCACACTTTCTCTCTCTAATTTCATCTTCTTCCTTGGTAAATCCCTCAAATTCATGCTTAACTCTTGTTCTTGAGTAGTAAATCTTGTGTTTTGGGGGCTCAAAACTCAACAAAGATCATGTGAAAGATGGATTTCAGAGATTTTGGGGTGTATCTAGGGTTTTGAGACTTTGAAATCTCGGTTAAAATGAGTTAAAATGCATGACAAACTTATTTATACAGATCCTTCATGGCCATGGTCACAGCCATGACAAATTTGGATTTGGCCGTGAACCATTCTGCCCAAAAATAGGCCCAAAACACGACCTTCACGGCTATGAACAAATCCTTAATGGTCATGAACAAGTCCTTTTACGACAATGAACAAATCCTTCATGATCATGACAGTTTTCAGCATGGTTGTAACGCTGGTTGTAAAAGAGTACAACTTTTTCCTATGATCGAATTTTACCAAAATTCCACTTCTAAATACTTCCTAAACATATATAGAAATCATTCATGGTCATTGGACATCAATACAAACAAGTTATCATAACTCAAACCATCCCCAAAATGGATCACAACTAAGCTCACAACTCAAGATTTATATATGCATTGTACCCCTTTTAACATATTTGTCATTTTCTTATTCATAACCATATTTATACATATTCAAACACTCTAATTAACCTTTCTAACATTCGATCATATCATTTCATGCTTCATATTGTATAATATCCTATTACTTAACAATTAAGCACGCTCAACAACACAAAATTCACATTTTTGAACACATATGTCATTTATTCATATATTACAATTAGGCTCTATTTGTAGGCATTACATGATTAACAAATGAATCGTATTCGTATCGACCTTAATCGTGTCACCCGAGTGGCTCGACATGATATGAACACGACTTGCCAACTCGTTTTGACACTCCTAGTTGAAGGACGTAAGAAACAAGGAAAATATATAACATGTCATTTAGTAAAAGAAATAAGGGTACAAATAGGAAAAAAAAATTATAATCTAATATTTTGTTTTTGAACGCTTGTTGGAGTAACTTTTATTTAAGAGATTATAATATAACTTTTTTCAAAATAATATACTTTACCGAACAGAGATTATTTGCCAAAGTAATTTAAAATTATGATCAAACTAGATTATAATCTAGATTTTTTTACCAATTAGTATAATGTGTAACAATTGTTTGTAGATTAAAAATTTCCCCATAATTTTCTCTTCATATAAAATTAAAAACTTTCATATGAGGAGAAGCTTCGAATAACGAAAGTGCTTCTTGCTTATTATCTTTGCAACATCTGTTCGTTTTGTTCACTTCAATATCTAGCAAAACTGCTAGTTGCTAATTGTCTAAATTAAGACTACAGATACTTTGGTGCAATCTAAAATTTTCATTTCAATTCTAAAGAAGGCAAAGTATGCATTCTCTTCAACGGTTATGAGTCATTACCATAAGAAGATTAATGCCAATTGATAGACTCATTTCCACAATTTCCAAAATAAATTTGAATTCAACTATGTTTCATAATAAAAAAATACTTTTAATTAATAAATTATTAATACTATTCACTATTAAATTAAATTGTTAAATACTAAAATGAATGTATTTCATTGATTCCATGATTTTTCATAAATTTGTTTGTCCTGTGCTCCAACTATAATATAAGATCACTTCTGTACGCTTTCCCCGTACCCCGTTACTATTCCTCTTCTCTCTACCACTGATCCCTCTTTACTCTCTCTATTCAGTTACCGCCAGCCACTCTCCTCCCTTAACTCTCCCGCGTGCCTCTCTGACAGAAGATTTAAGAATCTCGATCGATCTTCGGTTGCGATTATACAGGTACTTCTGCTTTGTTCTGGTAGACGTGAACTGTATAGAACATTATAGCTCTGTAAGTGCAAATGGGTGTTGAGTTCTTCTATTGAGTAGGTTTTGAGTAGCATTCTTCACTGCAATAGCGTCTGTAATTTTATCCTCTGAACTGTATAATCAAGTTTAATATGTGAGACTAGTAGACCCATCATATCCTATATTGAAATCTTAATCAACATTCGGATTTTTTTCTTTGGACTAAGAAACTATGATATCTTGTCAGAGAATTACAAATTTTAAACTCTGATTCAGAACAATTTTTGGCAATAAAATAAGCATCAAGTATATCAACCTCAACTTTTGAAACTAGAAGAGTAAATTTTATTTAATACAGAAATTCCTGCAATTTCTTCGCAGTTGATCAAGGTCCAAGTTGCACTGGGACAATAGCGTTAATCTAGGAAACTACAGCGAACATATAGTCATTCTTTTCAGTTTGCAATTTCTGTCCAGTTGATCAAGCTCCCACTTTGCACTGGCACATACTGATAATATTATTTGTTTATATGGGTTCATGTATGGATTTTATTGAATGATTATTGTATGTTCATATTTTCAACTTGTAGCTGAATGTTTTTCAGTTTTTAAAATTAATATCGTTATGTTTAAATGGGTACTCGGTAGTATTAGCTTATTGGAAAATGGATTTGGCATGGGCATGACCAATATAAGTGTATCTTTAAATTGCTTTAGGACAGATACGGGTATCTTGTATGTATAAATGGGTTTGGGAATGGATAGGGCAATTCTCGTGAGTACCTTACCTGTTGATATCCCTATGATGCAAGCAGTAGTTTAAGAAGTTAGAATTAGTTACTCATAAATCATTTGAATATGATTAACAACTTTCTACAGTTATAGGATCTTGTCACCTATTAATCTAAAGATTTAGGTCTATCGAATGCTTTAAGGCTTCCTAATATGACCTAACGAAATTTCTATGCTTTTTTTCCTATAAACATTTACGTTGTCTGGAATTTGGCATTAAATGCATTTCTTTTTCATAATTTTTTTGGTTTTGCTTTTCTTTTGCCATAGTTTACTATCTACAGCTAATAAATAAAAATTATGAATCTCTGAATGCTAACAAATTATTAATGAAAAGAATCTAATCTTTTTGCTTTTCTCCTCTTCTTCCAAACTGAAAATTCTAAATACTTAGAATATGATTTAAGAAACTTTAGCCCACTCCATATGCATTTAGTGCATAGGTGAATTGTAGACGGTTGACATGTTTCAATGTCTCTTCCTCTGCATAGGTGAATTGAGTGCTTTAAGGCTTCCTAATTTGACCTAATGAAATATCTCTGCTCTTTTCCCTTTTTCCAAAAACATTTATACCTCTAGAATTTGGCATTAAATGCATTCCTTTAATCCTTTTGCCATAGTTTATTATCAACAACTGATAAATAAAAATTCTGAATATCTAAATGCCAACAAATTATTAATGAAAAGAATTCTTTTCTCTTTAACCTGAAAATTCTTAAATACTGAAAATATGATTTAAGAAACTTTAGCCTACTCCTATTGCACATAGTGTACAAGCGAATTGCAGTCTTCACAGTTCAAACCTCTCAAATGATGGTTGACATGTTTCTGTCTCTCTTTCTGTGCTTGCTACACCTCTTATAGTAACTTTGTGAATATGAATTTTGCATACTGGATATGCATTGATAAATCTTATCATTTGATACATAAGATCTCCTGAGCAATCACACTTTGTTAGCACCAACAGGCTGTATTAATATATACCTTAATGCAAACTTGTGTCTGTTTATGCACCTTTTGTAAACTCTTTTTCTTGCAAGTGCTCTAGGAACATTTTTATGTTATTAAATGCTGTTGTGTATGCATCAAAAGATGCATAATAAATTTATTCTGATCATGATGTTGCAATGGGTGGTGTGTTAGGCTTACAGTTCTAGGGTTCTAAAGTTAGGGTTATTGCAGTAGTTTAATTCTAATGTGATTAATAGTAATTTAATTATAATAGAATTAGTTGTTTCCTTAAGGCAGAATTAGTGGTATTTCTAAATTTCTTAGTTTTCTATTTCCTTAGGTTCCTTAAATCTTAGCTTCCATATTTTATTGTAATCTCTACCTTCCCTATTTTCTTTGCTTGTAACCTCTATTTAAAGGGGCATAATTTAATCAATAAAATTAAGTCTGAAATTTCAAGAAATTAAGAGATTTGGGTATCTATGTAACGAGTTCTAAGATCTGAGTTTTATTTGATCAATCTGATTGCTGGTGATATGATCTGGGGAACTGAACAATTTGGTATCAAAGTTGATCACCATGGGTGATAGTAGTTTATGAGCAGAATTAAGTGCTCAACTTGCACAGTTTCAGTCCAAATTGGATAGCCGACTGTAGCAAATATGTCTATAGCTGGAAGCGCTTGCCACACTTTTTCACCTAGCGAATTAGTTGCACGACAAAGGGATGGAAGGAGGAGCAAACAGTAGTAACTCCAATAATGCACAAACCAGCCTGCTGAGGGTGGGTAGAAGCTGCAACTGGGAAGCCTTGGAGGATCAGGTGGAGAAGAGTGGTCGCTGCCAAGTCATGTTTGGTCACTAACTTGACAGAATACAAAGTGGATTCTCAGTTGGATCTTCTTGCAAAATTGCCGGCAAATCTACTTCACACCAACCGCGCTAAAGGATTTTAAGGCTAGCGCTACAAGTGACACTCATTTTGTCCGCTGCACCAACCATGGGAACAGAGGGGGAAATGCTGCTTCTAAGGGAAGTAGAAGAGGGGATAGTATATGGACAACAAACACAGACAAGAGAAGCAAAATTGTAAGCAGATGGAAAATTCAGATATACCATTGCTGTCTAAGTGTCTATATAGCAGATGAGGGAAGCATTGGCTCTAATGTGGCCCAGAACCAAATATCATATGGGCCATATTCAAAGAATTTGATTAATTTACAGGTTGCCAATCTTTATTACGAGCTTGAGGGCTACCTCTATTTTCAGGTGGGGAGTAATATTAGGTTCTAGAGTTCTAGGGTTAGGGTTATTGCAGTAATTTAATTCTTTAAGGATTAATAGTAATTGAATTACAGTAAAATTAATAATTTTTATTAAAGCAAAAAATTAGCGGAATTTCCATATTTCTTAGTTTTCTGTTTTCTTAGGATTCCTTAAGTCTTAGCTTTTTTATTTTATTGTAATCTCTAGCTTTCCTATTTCCTATGCTTGCAACCTCTATTTAGAGGGGCAGAATTTAATCAATAAAATTACATCAGAAATTTCAAAAAAATTAAGAGATTTGGGTCTCTCTCTAATGAATCCAAAGGTTTGGGTCCCTTTGATGAATCCAGTCACCGGTGACATGATCTGAGGAACATAACATGGTATGGAGTCTGCCAGTTGAACATGAAGTGCAGATTTTTTAGTGTGGCTATCCATGTTTCTGTATTTTGAACTGAAGGGGAAGAATCACAAGATTTTGTCCTATTAGGAAATGAACATTATGTTCCTTTAAAAATTTTAAGACTGGTTGTTACTTTTTATTCTGTTGTACATCTTTGCATGATTGGTATTTTAACTTTAGGAAAACAGAACTATGCCTATGAGGAACAGCTGCTCTGGATATAGAATTTCTATATAGAGATTCAAGATGTCCTTTATGATAATCTATGGTTGAGCTAGAATTATGAGCTTCTTATCTATTAACCTTTCCAAACAAAAATTGTAGCAGTAATTTTATGTCTTTTACACCTATTAATTTTGCTAGGGATTTAGATTCTGAATGTGTATGTGCATGGAGTTTGCTTTTTCATAAGGATAAATTGCAATGATCCCTTGTTGTGACCCAAGATCATAACCAAAGAATAAGAAGAGAACTGGGAGATTTAGAAGACATTGGGAAGCAGTTAGATAGAAACTTTGAAGCACGGACACTTCAATTGTATAGCGTGTCGTGTTTCCGACACCAACACAAAACAGACTGAATGTGTTTTGTAATTTCCAAAAAATTAGAAGTGCATTTCTTTAAGTTAAAAACACATTTTTCCCTTCTAAAAGACATAAAATCTCTACTTGATATCAATCATTGCTCAATAAATTTGATTGTATATCATTTTTGTTAAATTTTATATGAAAATAATAACTTAAAATAATCCGTATCTATGTTTGTGCTACATAGGATAGAAAGAGAAGAGGGATAGCATAGAGAAAGAGAGATTGAGAGGGGGGGAATTTGCAGAGAAAATCAAATTGAATTCTTTATTATTTCACACAAACTCCAATTGTAGTATTACAACTTATTTATATGGAATTACAATTGCTAATATAATATGATTATAATTGTGCCCCTAGGTTCCTAGCACCCCTTTGACATTTCCTTAATATACGTTTAACTCACTTCTCAAAAATGAGTTAAATTGTCCTCAACTTTTTGTTTCATTGTACTTTAGTCTTTTCGTTAAAATTTCATGTACTTCTTTTAAGTCATAGTTGTGAACAATAATGAAACAACTTGAGTCCTTGGAAATTTTATTTTATTTAAAGGAACGGGGAACAAAAATGTTACTCAACTCTGATGGTGATGACAAAAATATGGCTGGAAGACTGGGATGTATATTTTTCTGAAATTAATTACGCTTTAATTCACCACAGAAAAAGCCAGGAAATTCGTCATTGTTAAACGGGAGTTTTTGTGATGTTCCTTTCAAATTTCTTTGCTGTTACTTGCTCAAAAGTTTTAATACCTGAGTGCCAGCAACATTAAGGAAGTTAATCATTTTGCATTGGAGCTGCCCTACTAACCAAGAGTGTAGTTTTGGCATCATTTTAATTGACTTGAATTATCTGGGACTGGAACTTAAAGCACAGTATAAATACTAGCTTCATCTAACAGTTGCAGTTGTTTGAACCTTAATGAATTTTTCATTGAATTTTAAAATTTTCCCTGACCATATGCATCTTTTAGGATTAGCAAAGATCAGGTTGGATGAAAAATGTGTACCAGATGAATTGTTTTAGTATATTCTCTTAACTTCATATTCTTTTATTACACACATTTAGAATATAGGGAAAACTGGCTGTTTGTATATTCAGAGTTCTTTTGCTGCTTCATCCTATGCTGCTGCCGTGATTTTAGGTTTTATATTGAAAGTTGAAGGGCAGACGAAATCTGAATTTGACAGCATGGATCCACAAGATATTGGCAATAATACGCAGCTGAAGCCGCCAATGATATTTGCTGGAACAGCAAAGGAAAGTTCTGCAGGACCACCCATTGGCATAATGGACATAGGCATCAGTGAAGAAGCCTATCTTTTTCGGGTTATGCTTCCTGGCATCCGAAAGAATGATTGTAAGTCTATCGCCTGAATGTTGATACTTCTGGCATATGTTCAGTATCATGCACCTCAACTGGGTGAATTGCTATTCATATAAATACTTGAAGAGAGCATTAAATGCTGTGTTATTTACTCTAGTGAACTCTTGCATAACTAAATATAATGAGTTGACTGGATAGAGATTGTGTTTATCTTTGCAGGTAATGTGAGGTGTGAAATCCAACGTGATGGGACTGTTCACATTCGTGGAGAGGTAACATCTGACACAGGAGGAATTCTGAGGGGCTCATCGAGTGTTTATCAGTTGAGAGTCCAGCAACTCTCAGAACCTGGACCATTTGTGCTATCATTCCAGTTACCTGGACCTGTTGACCCTAGACTCTTCTCTCCTAGTTTTCGTGGCGATGGTATTCTGGAAGGGATGGTTATGAAACGCAGGGTACCAGTTATCAATGTAGATAGTTAAAGCCCTCCACCTTGAGCTTCAGAGCTTAATTGCATCCATCCTGAATATGGTACAAATGTAGACAAACAAAGACGTGCTGCTGGATACAGTAGCAGGTTTTATAATCACAGAAAGGAATCAAACCCTTTTATTTTATGGTTGGCTGACGATATGTTGTTTCTCCTTATGGTATATGGTGGTGTTGCCTGTTTCTGTGCACTAGAAAAAGTTGATCTTGACCAAGAAAAAGGATCAAATACAGGAAGAATGTGAAAATGATGTAGATGACTGCTTGATTTCGCAGCTTCTCTCTCTCTCTCTCTCTATATATATATATAGATCAAAGAAATTGAAATACACTTTGATGCTTGGCTTAAAACCAAACTTGAGAAGATAAAAAATGGATTCCACTTCAAGGTGTAAATACCAATTGGCTTAATATATAAATGTACTCTCCAATTTGCACAAAAAAAAATAAATTGCATGCCTGAACTTAAGAATGTAAGTTTTGCACATTCAAACTTTGATAAAGTATAATATTGGGAATTTTATATAAATAGAAGAAAGCGCCACTAAAGTTTTTTTTTTCAAAAACACTGAAAACAAGTTTTACTTTTTTAAATTTGGGAACCTAAAATATCATGTTACAATTTTTTGCAATCAACTCTCTCTCCCAATTTCGTTTCTTCTTTAAATCACTGTGTAAGTCATTTAAACTCGTGTCTTAATCATCTTATAACCAAAAATCCGATTTCGTTTTTTGGATTCCTAATCACAGGTAGAAATCTATTCGTCGTCCACTTCACCAAATCGCAATTTCATTTGATTATTTTTTATGATTATTGATTACAATAACACAAGGTATGTTTAATTTTGTTTGAAGTACACATTGAATGAATCAAATAAGAAACAATAAATTTTGTATTCACCAATCATATTCAATCATCTTACAATGTCTACTTTAAAATCATAATAAGATATGTGGTATACATCTGGTAAACATCTATTGCATAATACTAAACAATCAATAGATATCTCTTACATATTTATAAACCTCTGTAAATCTCTAATAAATCATTGAAATATGATAAGAAAATAATTACAAAACTTTTGCAATGTTTTAAGATTAAATTTTGGTAAACCCTCTATAATCCTTTCATAAACATTCGCTAAACATTTGGAAAATCCTTTGGTAAACCTCTGGTATACTTTGAGAAAACATTAGGTTCACTTCTAGTAAACACTTAATATATCTTTGGTAAATCTCTAATAAATCTTGGAAAAACCTTTGCTAAACTACTAGTAAATATTTGCTAAACCTTTGGTCATCTTCTAGTAAAACTCTAGTAAGCATTTGGTAAAACTTTGGTTCACTTCTGGTAAACATTTGGTAAACTACTGATAAGTTTACCTCGTGAACACATTCATGCCAAAATCCATATGTATGCATATGTTTCATGTGAATAACATTTATAAAATGAACATATTCAAATGGAATGCATGTGATAATGCAAGTATGGTCGGTCGAGAATGTTACATTCAGTACACATTTGGTAAACATTTGATAAACTACTGGTAAACTTTCAGTAAACCATAATAATATTTACACTAGTACATTTACAAAAAATATTAAAATAAAATATAATAACAAAAAATATCAAAAACTGAAAAATTATTAAAGCAATGGTATAAATAAATAATATTTATATTATTTATCAAAATAAAAGAGTACATTGTACGAAAAAAAAAACAAAAACAAATATAAGTTAAAGTTTTAAAATTTACAACTCACACGTAAACTAACCCCTCTTCATTTTCTTCAACTTTCTAACTGCATGATCCTCGATCTCGCTTTCAACTGTGCCATCCAATTTTCCTCTACCATACTTTCATAAGGACACAACAAACCTATCTCTATACAAATCAATGGCAACTTCAGATGGAATGTCCTTTCCAAGGATAAAGTGCTCAACAAAGAGGCAAACAAATGCACCAAAATTACTGAAAGAAATTAAAAACAAAAAATAAGAATGTATATATATACAACAACACAATTCAATACTCACGTGGATTCCTACTGTGGCAGACCTTGAACTTCAACCAAATCAAAAGGATCTTCTGGATTCTTATTATCATACACCTTATACTTCATATATTCTTGACTCTTCCCATCATATGTGCCAACAAGAGAAAGAAAAAGTGGAAGCATAAAACAATAAGGCCTCAAAGCATTTGCAGTAGTAACCCTTTGTTGAGCACTTGACAGAAAACTGTATACATATATGCATATGTCCTCAAAACTTAGTCTTCCCAGAACCCAATGGTCTTTCTCTATCACATGAACAGGAAAAAGAACAAGGTCCACCTCCATCCATGGCAAATTATACTAAAGTCGTAGCCCCAAAAATAGTATCCGAAAATTACATCATCAGAAATAAAGATCAGAGATCTATCTTTCTTGTCACTTTCCTCATATCGTTTATAGAAATTACTAATGTAAGCGTGGAAATAGCAATCTGTTGTTGTAAACTTGACAGCATATTCCAATCCTTTTTTGCCTCTCTTCCTAAAGTAATAAAATAACACATCAAGGTGCTGCAAATAATAAAATAGATTAAATGTTAGTCACAATAAAACAAAAAATGATTTGTAAACTTTAGCTAATCTCTCATATATAATAATAAACCATCACAATACAAAAGGGTAAACCTACGGTATACTTATGGTAAACCGTAGGTGTACTTTCATATCTAAAATTAGACTACACCTTGGGTGCACTAGAGATAAACCTTGGCATAACAGAGGCAACCTCATGTATATTTTAAGTAAACTTTGGTATATATTGGTAAATTTTACTATATACAATGGTAAACTTTGGGCATACCTAGAGTAAACCTCATGTATAATTTGACTAATTTTTTACATATATTAGTAAACATTTGCTATTATAATTAGTAAACATTTTGTATACCTAAGGTAAACCATATATATACTTTCGCCCATAAAGTAAAATATAAAATAAAAGATAACATATGAATAAAAACTTACAATATCATGCAAATAACAGTTCACAGGCAATATAAACCACAAAATCCATTCCATGTTGAATTTTGCTTTCACCATATCTATACAATATATTAACACTACAAAAAGTTAAATAAAAATATAAACAAAACATAAAAAAAAGCATAAATAAATATTAGATAATAAAAATAAAACCTATACCTTTTTCTCTTTAATTGACCTTTTATAATCTAGTTAAGAAACAACGAATAATTAGTATAAGCATGCCTTTTATGAAGAAGATAATTGAATGAATATGATGGTTTTAACTTTTCTATTGATTCAATACTAGAACCCTTTGTTGCAGAACCAAATTTGTTGACAAAAGGCGACTTCACTTGAGCACCCGGTTTAGCTTTTCTCTTGAAAACATTACCAACTCCTAGCCCCTTTTGTTGCACTACATCAACTGCTATAACCTCTTTCTCTACTAGATTTTCAGTAGGAGTAACAACATCAACAACTCCAAATTTTACAACTTATGAATCTTTCTTTTCAACTTGGCTATCAGGAGTGGGTGTTAACAAAGTAAAAGATGGTTCAGCAACATACACAACATGAATGTCATCTGCATGTTACAAAATATCAGTAAACATCTATACACAATATAAAATACACAAAATAATAACATAAAATAAACAAGGGAAAAAAAATTACCCAGTGATTTAACATATTCAACATGGTCCTTCACAATTGAATCAATCTTTTCACAAAGAATATCATTAAAGAAAGAATTTGAATCTTTATTTAAATCTTCTCTAGCATTCTAAAAAATAAAAAATGAATAAAAATGCAAGCTCAGCCAATAATAAATATAATATAAAGTTTACATTACAAAATATAAATTAGGTAAATATTCGGTAAACTTAACCTTGGATAAATATTCAGTAAACCTTTGGTAGACCTATGGTAAACCTTTAGTATATATTTGGTAAATCTTAGGTAAACTTTAGGTTAAGATTGGGCAAACCTTTGAATAATTAACTATGATTTAAGTAAATCTCAAGTAAATCTATAGTAAACATATGCTAAATCTTGACTACATAAAGAAAAAAAAATGCATAAAATCTAACTAAAATTTCAAAACAAAATAGTAAAAAATATAAAAATAAAACTTACTCTTTCAATCTCATCAATTTGAGCCAAAACACCACTATAAAATGAATCACCTAAATCTTTAACATTTTCAAAATTTACATTTTGCAAAAATATTAAATTAACCAATAAACATTTGGATAATAATCAATAAATATATTGAAAGTAAAGTTTGAATAACAATAATCAGAAATCAATCATTAATCACTAAACACAAAATAAATTAAAAACAAAAATAAAAGAGATCCACTGCTTATAGTTAGTTGAGAAACAACTACAAGACCTTCAATAGCTCTAATAACAACATCATCTTCATTTCTCTCAGAAATAGATATAATACAAAATGGATTACTTAGATCCTCATCTAAATCAATAGAAACAGCAAAAGAACAAACTTCGTCATCTACATGCCTTTCACTATCTGCATTATCTAAAATATATACTTCATTATTTACACCACCTACTTTATCTATATCATCTTTAACACCACCAACATCTTCCTTACCACGAACATCATCACTAGCAACATCACCAACATCTTTCTTACCACATACATCTTCCTCTATCATTACCATAATTATCTTCACTTTTTTCAATATCAGATTCTTGACTAACATATTCAGAATTTGAAGAACTTTCCTCATTTCTCTCTTTCATTTCTACATCTTCAACTCCATCAATTTCCTTCTTATCTGAAAAAAATGCATCAACCTTTGCCTCTAAAGATTTGAATAGTAAAAAAATCTCATCCACCTTTTCTTGAATGAATGATTTGAGAGAACCCATCTACTTCTCAATCCCGATTTGCCTATGACAGATAGATTTCAACATCTCATACATCTTCTAATCAAATTGATGAGAAGAACCAGCATCATTTGTCTCACTATTCTTCCTAAAATCAGAAAAACAAAGAGTTGATTCTTTAAAATCTACATCACCCTTTGAAAAAAGCTCAGACACCATTAAATCATTCTTCTCATCCTCTATAGGTATAATACTCCTCAGATTTATCTATAACATAATAAAAAACAACCAAGTATAAAATGTGATTCAACAAAAAAGAAAAATTATATATAAAATAAATCAACAATGTTCTATCAGTAAACCTTTGATGTAAAAATAGGTAAACCTCATGTAAAGCTTGGGTAAACCTCTAGTAAGCCTTCGGTAAACCTTTACTAAACCTTGGATAAATCTCTAGTAAGCCTTCGGTAAACCTTGGATAAACATCTGGTAAATGCTCGGTAAACAACATGTAAATCTTTATAGAATTTGACTTATCATTTAAAAACCTTACATTATAATCAATAAATCCAAACATAAAATCTTAATACAATTAAAAAAGAAAAAATGCTTCATTTACAAACAAAGAAAAAAATATTAAACTGAAAATAAAACATTAAAATAATAGTGAAAAAATTTACCAGAGAAGCACTCTTTTGAAAAAAAGAACTCTGTAATACTTTTGGAAAAGGAGTAAAAACACTAAAACATGATCAATTCAAAATACGTGGGATAGAATTCGCAACACTTGTGGCTAGTTTACCTTCAGCCACCCTAACACATTCATAAAACCAAACTTGTAGAGCCAATGGAAAGCCAATTACTTTATACCCAAACCTCTCTTTATTGTAGACCTTACCCTTCAGCGAACTAATTATCTCAAAACAACAAATCTTACCCCAAGGGTACGTCTCATAATCACCACTATCCATAAGGTTGAAATGCTCAATTAGCACCAACTTTGACGATGGAGAAGCAAACAAAAATCCCTCCAAAAAATACAGAACATTAATCGTTACAACATCTTCATCATTCTGCCACTTTCCAAAAATAAAAAATTCCTCAAGAGTTTCCTTGCTCACCCTATCACTCCCACCAAAATACTTTCTAATAGATTATTGTTCTTATCCTTGTAACCCATAACACATTCATCACCAATATACTTCAACCCAGTGATCAAAGCAAAATCCGAAATGCAGAACCTCATTCGTTGATCACCAATCAAAAACCACATCTCATCAATAGTAGGTTGTTTAATTTCCCACAACAACAAATTATGTACCAACTGGTTTTGCAACTTCAGTTCAAGTAAATCTAAATAAGCCCCAAAACAGGTTTTCCTAAACAACTCAACTTGCTCAGGACTTAGGTACTTTAAAAACTTCCCCTTTATCAAATCTTTTACAAATATACAGTTCAACTTTGTCATATAATGCCGATCAATATTGAAATACAGTTTAACATCCTAAAAAAAAGGAATCAATATATGTCAGAACAATATAATGTCAGTGGTAAGAAACATAAAAAATAGAATAATAGGAAACATAACATAACTTCAGTAAAATTTGTATGAAACTTAGGTAAAAATATGGCAAACCTTTGGTAAAACTTAGATAAATATTTGGTAGATTTTTGGTAAACACTTTGGTAGACTTTTGGTAAACTTTGGGTAAACAGTTAGGTAAACTTTTGGTCAACATTAAAGAAATACAACATTAAATTTTTTATTTCTTCTTGAAGATCTTGAATATTTGTAGGTTTTTTCTTTTGTTTAAATCTATCACAAATTTCTTGAAAATTATAAGGTTCAAATTTTTCTTGTTTCTGAGTTGTTCCTATAATATCTTTTAGTTTTAGTAAATATTGTTTTTTAATATCCGAGTCTTCAATTTTTCCACACTTATAACAAATTACTATATCCTTTTGTTGATTATCCTTTTTATTAGATTTTTTAGAACTTTATTTTTATTATAATTTTTTTTTCATAATTTTTTTTCTTTTTAGTATGTAATTATATTTCTTATATCTATTTATTTTCGTTTTCTTATTTTAGGGTGCACTGATAGTTTCATAACTATATTATTGACAAAAAGATCCTAAATCTTTTCTTCCTTGAATACTTTGTTTCTTTAATTTTGCCTTAAGCTTTAAATCTAAACATATAGCTAATCCTTCATTATTAATATAATTTATTAAATTTCTATGAGTTAAATTATCATAAGGTATAAGATTATTATTATATGATTTTATTGAACTTTTGTTTTAATATACCTCCAAATCCTATATCACTAGCATCAATTTCAATGATTAAAAATGCTTCTGGATGCAGTAGACTTAAACAGGGTAAAAACTTTATTTTTTGTTTGATTTCTTTAACAATGTTAGTATGTTCTTCTGTCTAAGAAACAAGTTTCTTTTTTAATCTATTATATAGTGGTTGACGTAATTTTCCTAAATCTTTAAAGAAATCATGTACATAATTTAAACATCCTAAAAATCTTTGTAATTGTTTTTTATTTTTAATTTCATCTGGGAATTTATTTGTAAATTCTAAACTTCTAGAAATTGGTTTAATAGTTCATTGATTAATATCATGTCCTAAAAATCTTATATTAGTTTGAAATAATTTTATTTTAGTATAGGATGAATGTTAGTTTATCTAACAAATTGAACATTAAAATAAGATTAAAGAAAAATAAGCTAGATATAACCAGTTTGTTAAAAAGTTTCTTCAGCATGAAATGTTGGTCAGTTCTGAAGGCGAAGCGTTGGTCAGCCGTGTTAAGCAAAGATAGCGTTAGGTGGTCCCATTATTGCTAAAGAAATCTTATTATCATTCAAGTTCTATTTATCTTATTAGTCTTTAATTATTTTAAAGTTTAATTTAATAAATAAATTAGCTAGAATCTTATCTGTCAAAGAACCACAAATGAAAATCGGTTCTAGTAGTAGTAATAATAATAATTTAGAAGATGTAAATTCTATAAAAGTTAATATAGCAGAAATTGAAAATCAATTATTAGATTGGACTATTCCTAAACATGATATTAAAACAATATATAAAATAGGATCATTTGAATTTATGCAAGATTATTCAATTAAAACAACTGAACATACAATAGCTTTAAATAAAGAGCATGAAACTATTCAATTATTCTCAGAAAATGCTATTAAAGAACATAGAAAAAAATATAAATATTTACACATTGGATTAGTACAAATAGCTATCAAATAATTATTTAGGTTAGGACTAGACATACCAATTTTTTATGTGTCTAAGGGACGCTAGACATACAAGCTTTCCAAATTCTTTATTAGCTATGGCAGAAACATATATTGCTAATGGACCATTTTATTTTAATTGCTATCCAAATTTTTCATTAAGCTTATATAACCCTCACATTTATGATACTTTATCTTTAATTGTTAAGACAAAAAATTTAGACTTAAAACAAAATGTTAGAGTCATTGCAATTATATACAGAATCTACTATAAAATTATATCCACAACTTTAAATCTTAGAGCTAGATATAGTCTACTAAAAGATGAAACCTTAATTTTTAAAGGAAATGAAACACATTCTAATATTCATATTCCTAAAAGATTAAAATGGAATAAAGTTAATATGTCAGAAGCTTGGAAATTAACAGAAATCACAGAACCTAAAATAGAAAATATTAATAATCAATTTTCTAGGATAATAGAACATAGTGATGGATCTGTAAAAATAGATTTTGTTCCAGATAATATTTAATCATCTAGGATATCAGCATATTTTAATAACAGACCATCAACTAGTTCTATTCCAAGAAATCTATCTACAAAAAATTATAAACTCAGAAATGTGGATTTTAATGAAAATATTCCAAAACCTACATATATTGAAAATGATAATAATAAATCTAAAGACTCTTTATCTCCAACAAGATCACAAATGGAAATATTTTCTCAAATAAATTTTTCTATAGATAAAGAATTTTTAAGAAAAGAACTAAAACAAGAATATGATAAAGAAAAAAGACTTTGGCATTTTAATACATTTTCTAAAGAACAATTTGATAATTTTAGAACTGAATGGTATAGTGATATGGAACAATTAAAAGTAAATATTCCATCATTTGCTTGGTTCGAAATATATTGTAATTATTATAATATTGATTATCCCTTTTCTACTATAGGAGTAAATACTAAGATTGCTAAAATATGGAAAACAATTGATAATGATCAAATGATCTTTGTACATCCTCCCTTGGAAAAAATAACATTTATTCATAATGATACAAATTATATAGCATTACCTTTTAAAAAGGTTAATATTGATAACAAATCTCCCGAAATTGAAAACGAAATTAAATATACTCAATTGCAAAATAATTATTCAAACCAAATTTTATCAACTATCTCTACTCAATTAGATAAAGTTGAATATTTAGTTCAACCAGCTGAGACTAATAATATTGTACAAAATATACATTATGAAAAACCCTTATTTAAACCTTTTAAATTTTTCTCAAAGATAAATATCAATTTAAGACTTTAAGACTCAGTATTGCAAAGAATAGAAGCCCAACTTGCTGATTTAAATATTAAAGAAAGAAAAAATAAACACAATATATCTGTAATAAATGAATCTAATATTGATAATGAAGTTGATCAATTAGAAAACCAATTTCAAGACAAAATAGATATTAATAAAATATATTTTAGAAATTCTTCTAAGACTTTTACTCCACAACTTGAAACAAAAAATTATTATCCACGACCTACACATCCGGATACTCAATATGAAGAACGAATTCAAGTTGTACAAGCAAAGTATGATGGAAGTTCAATTTATGAATGGAATATAGATGGTTTAACTGAATATCAAATTCTAAATTTACTTCAAGAAATGTCTATGGCTGCTAGTGCTTATAAAACAAATAATAATAGTGATTTATCTATTACTCAAATGCTTATATCTGGATTTACTGACTAATTAAAAGGGTGGTGGGATTACTATATCAACACTGAACAAAAATATATAATACTCTCTGCTAAGAAATTAATAATTAAAATAGAAAATAATGTCCAAACAGAAACATAAATAGATGATATATTAAACACTTTAATATTTACCATTATGAAATATTTTATAGGAGATCCTAGTCAATATCAAGCTAGAAATTCAAAAATATTATTAAACCTTACTTGTCCAAAATTACAAAATTTTAGATGGTATAAAGATTTATTTCTAACAAAAATATTCAAAAGAATAGACTATAATAATACTTATTGGAAAGAGCATTTTATAGCAGGATTACCAAAGCTATTTGCTGAAAAAATTAAAACTAAGATAAAATCAGATAATAGTAACCTTATACCTTATGATAATTTAACTTATGGAAATTTAATAAATTATATTAATAATGAAGGATTAGTTATATGTTTAGATTTAAAGTTTAAGGCAAAATTAAAGAAAGAAAGTATTCAAGGAAGAAAAGAATTAGGATCTTTTTGTCAACAATATGGTTATAAAACTATCAGTGCACCCTCAAATAAGAAAACGAAAATAAATAGATA